>JAKWBO010000053.1:0-256039 GCA_034336685.1 Luscinia luscinia
AGCCTGAAATTTTCTTCTGCTGCACCAAACATATAGTGTTTGTTCTTCTTTTATATACTATATAGGAACCCTAATGAGCAGCCCTGCCCCCCAGGAAAAGAGGCCACGCCCCAGGGAAAACCCACGCCCACTGGCAATGAGGCCACACCCCAGGAAGAAGCCCTGCTCACCCCAGGAGTCCATGACCACCAGTGAGGCGGCTACCCCCAACACCCCGCGAGAAGTCCTGCCCAGTGGGGAGGAGCCCACTCCCCGGAAAGAGGCCCCACCCACCAGGGAAGGAGCCCTGATGAAAAAAGCCCCGCCCACTCAGAAGGGAGGCAATGCCCACTGGGAGGAGGCCATGCCCCCCCAGAAGCCCCACCCACCCGAGAAAAGGTCACGCCGATTGGGGAAGAGACCACGCCCCCGGGCGGCAGCTCTGCCCACCGGTGAAGCCACGCCCCCTGCGTGGAAGCCCCGCCTATCCGAGAATGGACCATGCCCCCTGGTGAGGAAGTCACGCCGCCTGCGGGAGAAGCCCCGCCCACAGGTGGAGGCAGCCACGCTCCAAGAGAAGCCACGCCCATTCAGAAGAGAGATTCTGCCTACCGGGGAGGAGGGCACGCCCCCGGGGAGAAGCCACGCCTGCCGGTGCCCGGGAGAACCCCGCCCACCAGTGAGGAGGTTCTGCCCCGAGGGGAGAGGCCCCGCCCATAAGAAGGCGCAAGGCGGCAGCACTGCCATTGCCGGCTCGGGGGTGGCTGCAGTACCGCGCTGTGCCCACAGGGCGGCAGCACTGCCATTGCCGGCTCGGGGGCGGCTGCAGTACCGCGCTGTGCCCACAAGGCGGCAGCACTGCGCCGAGCTCAGCCCGGGGCTCCGGGTCTTTGGGGACAGAGAGAGAAGCGAAGGCAAAAAGCAACGAGTCCCATCCCTTCAAAAAATACTCCTAAATGAATGCTCCAAAAAAACCCCGACCAAAACTAAAAGAATCGCTGTCTATAACCAAATAATAAAAAAACCCCATTTAAATAAAAATCTATTTATTAATTTTAATTTATATTCATAATCTATATATATTTTATATAATCAATTAAGATTGTATTATAACCTATATACAATATTATTTTTATTATTTATTATATACATAATCTTTATATTGCTAAAATTAATTTCTATTTTATGTATATCTATATCTTTATATATTATATATTTGTATCTTTCTAATTTTATTTAATATCTCCACCTCTAACCAAATACAAACAAGAAAACCTTTTATTTTAAACTATATTGAAATGTTTCTATTTGTTTTTCTTATTTTTATCTGTAATTCATATACTTATACTATGAATATATTATAGCATAAGAATATATATATTATTTATATCCTACGTATATATTTATCTATATATTTACATATATTTATATATGCATATATACTTCTAAATTTATATGTCTTTATATACTTATTGTATATTTCTATATTTATTTTGCTTACATTATTTATAAAAAAAATCTGCCTTTGCCAAATAAAACCCATAAAATTTTTATTTTAAACTATATTTAGGTGGCTTTTATATTTTTATTTTTCCTATATTCTACACCCAGCCCTCCCTGGGAATGTTCTGGCACCCTCGGGTCCCTCTGGGGGAGGGCACCCGGCACGCCCCCCCCATTCTCCACTCACCCGCTCCTTCACCGCAGCGTGGCTCCCTCGCCCGGGACCTTGGGGCACCCCAAATGACACGGGAGCCCCCGAGCCTGCACCCCCTCCCCACCTCAGCCTTTTCTCCTCACCCCCAAAGAACGACTCCAACAGCCCCGGCAGGAGCACGGCACTTTATTAGAGCCCTTCCCACGGTCTATCCCCCCAAAAAGAGACTCTGCTGACACAAGGAAGTGGGGGACAGCCCCCAGAAGGGCTGAAGTTCCTTCTCAGTCCCGCAGACACCGGCAACAAGAGGCAGAAAGAGGGAGTGCCAGCAGAGAGGACACAGCAAGAAAATGAAGATCAAGGCGCAGGATGAAATGGAAAAAAATAAAAAAACCAAAAACCAGAAACACCTGGGATGGTGAATGGGCCGCACACAGAGAGGGATTAAAAAAGAACAGGGACAGCAAACGGGGCACACCCATGGGAACCAACGGCACGGGGAGCTCCACAGAGCCACAGAGAATAGAACAGGAACACGAGTGAGGCACAGAGGATGCAGAAAGAGACACAGTGCCAAACACACAGCAAGGACTGAGGGATACAGAGACAAGAGGGAAACAAGAAGCCGCAGAGGAAACGACCACGGCACGTGCCGGGGCGGGCAAACACGGCCGAGGAGCAGCACAGGGACGGAGACAGAGGCACGGCCGGCAGGACAGAGGCTCACCAAGAGAGGGGACGGGCAGGGACGAGCACTGACCAGCAGGTGCACGCAGGTACAGGCAAAGGGACAGTGACAGGGACAAAGAAACACAGTCACGGTGCACGACAGAGGGAAAAGGAGAGGAAGAAAGGAGAAATAAAGATGCAGGCAGGGAGGGAGGGAGACAAAAAGCAGGACAGAACAGGGAGGGGGATTGAGTAACGTTTCTCAGCCCTAATCCCTGCCTGTGCTGCCAGTGAACACCCTGATCTTCCAACCTTTTCTCAGGGAAATTTCACCTCCATCTGTTCCCTTCCCCTCCCAGTATCTCCATGTGATCAGAATGAACATGAGGAGAGGCTTCTCTGTTGCAGGTTCTTTGGAAATCATACAGTGACTTTGAGACTGAGCAAGAGGAGTGGGAGAAAACACAGAACCTTTATTGCCAATTAACATCAAACATCTTGCTCTGGAGAAGAGAGAACAGCTTGTTTTCACACGTACAAATTCCTCCAAGTTTCTTCAAGCTTCATCTGTTTCCTGGCATTGGGAGAAGTGAGAAGTGTTTAGCACAGCACAGTGAATGGAACTGTCTCATTTTCAGAAGACACACTTGAACGAGAACAGACAGCAACATCGCTTGGAGACAATTTGGGCACGCATTTCCCTTTTTGCAATCTGAGCTTTCTTCAGTGTCACGCCTGAAATTCTAAGCTCCTCAGTACTCTGGCCCAGTCCTTCCCTCTCCTCCCAGCTGCCTCACAAATTATACTGAAGTAATGTGAGCTCCTGTGGCAGGTATGGCAATAACAAAATGTTTTAGTTACCTGAACAGAAAAGGATGCAAGACACATCACTGCAGGCTAAACTGGAGCACTGATTCAAAAGAGAGCAGTGAAGGGTAGAAGCTTTTCTAAGAGAAACAGTGCCTACCAATGGGGCAGAATGGGGATATTCATTCCAAGTTTTTGGAGAAAAGTTTAAAACTCACAGTAGTCAAGTTAAATAGTTTTGGGTAACAAAAAAAACCCCAAAAAACAAAAATCAAAAACAACAAAATCCAAAGCCAAATCCAAAACAAAACCCCAACCACTTTTTGAGATTATTCTTGCTTTATACCACAATTGTTTGCTTTTAGTGAAAAACACTAGGTGGAACACTCCTACTGTATGAGAAACACAGACAATTAGTCAAATGCACAGAAAACCAAACACAACCAAAACAGCATCAACACAAAAAACCCCTGCTGAATTAATTGCTCAAATATATACCAAGCCTTGCTGAAAGGAGTGTCCCATCAGCCTGGTTTGGTTTTCTCCCTTTGAAGCTGTAAAATAACTGACCTTCAACACCTCATGGAAAAGTATTTATCTAATGCTACAAAAAAAGCCTTTTCTTACACCATATTTTAGCTCTGAACTTGCAAATCCCCCACCAAAGTAACAATTCACCACATATAGCTATGGAGTCATTTCTGTCTTTGAGCACGAGTCAAGCTAAAGTTTTAGAGACAAGAAAAAGAGAAGTGACTTCATGCTGTTCCTTTGGAAATCACAGAGTCACAGGGAGGTTTTCTATTAGCTTAGGAAAATGCACATCCAGTTCAGCAGATACTGAATAGCAGGGAATAATCAGGGGATAAATGCTTTGCTTCCAGGGACAAAAATTGAAATAAATATTTACATTACATCAGGGGATTATAGACTGCCTGATCAGAAGTCCTTATTCAGAAAAAAAACCCTGGGGTGTCCTCTCAAGGGACATCAGAACTCCTTGGCTGGGACACAGCCTGGGTCAGCACTGCTCCACCCGTGGCCTGCAGCCCTTTCCCATCTTTGCAATGTCCCTACAGACCCCAGAAGATTCCAGAGCCAAGTTTCACCTTGGCCACTGTCCTGCAGCTCAACCTGCATCTCCTCTCAGACCGGCCTGTGCAGAGCAGCCACACGCGACTCAATAGTGCTCAGTTTTGTCTCCAGAGCTCTGATTATCATATCTACCTGCAAAATAACCAGGGAAAGGCACTTGGTGACACACAGATATTGACAGCACAAAGAGCACGTGTGGACATCAGAGAGGGCTCAGATCTGATCTCACATCACCAACTCTTCTCATATGATTCTTTCCCTGCTACTTCCATACTCTGACACCTCACCCCACTCCAATATTCACTGTGCACACAGTAACTTTTTCCAGCCTTGGTCAGAGTCAGAGCCACACACTCAGCTTTTGCTGGACAACCTTCAGCTTCCACAGTCCACTTCCTTACACTTTGCTCCCAGCTCTTCCTACCTGCAGTCACAAGACTTTAGTAGAGCAAAACATCAACTTGATTTATGATGTAATATTTCAATACAAAGTTACAGCAAAAGTATTAAGTCCATTTGTACAAAAGGCAGAAGAAACATGACTAAAAGTTAGGTGAAGATCTGTAGAAGTGAATCAGAACTAACTAGAAACAACATACCAAATTACTGAGACATAAATATGAGCCTAATGCTGTGCTTAATAAACAGAAAATGCTAATTACCATGAAAATTGAAGGAAAAGCTACTGAAAATCTTGCATAACACAGGATACCAATGACATGAACGCATCCAGTGCATGTTACAATGCATGGAATTGCTCTGGGTGAAATAAGCTATTCTCAGAAACTATTGAAGCACATGAAGGTTTCACAGAGGTGATTTAGACAAAGAATGAGATAACGTTAAATCTCACCCTTTGCAGCTCCTCTTGGAAGACAGCTCGACTTTCAAGAGTAAGGGGCTCCTCATGAGTAACAGCTTGCTTTTCTGTGGTTCCTAGAATATAGCTGAGATGCCACAGTTTAGGTCATGCACTTCCTACTCTGAAGCCAAAAACCCAAACACAGCACTGCTTCAGAGCCCTGAGAGACAGCCATGGATTCTGGGGCTACAGGATGCAGTGAAAAATTGCAACAAGTGCAGCATTGGCTAGGAGAAGCAGCATTACTCTCCAAGAAAGTGCCATTCTGCAGCCAGGTTAGTGCTCCAGGGAATTTGACTGTTGTGGAAAAAAAACCAAAGTATCATATCTCTGTAATGAAGAAAAAAAACCCAAAACCACTGTCCAGAGTACAAAGGTGAACATCCACAGAATACAGCAAAAGAAATGGGAACTTCAGAAAAAGACAGATATTAAAACTAGTCCAGATGAACAATCACTGTCTATTAAAACAATGCTTGCATAAAAGAATTGCGACACGGAGCCTAAATTCAGGATAGTTATGGAAGAATACTTTAAGACCACTTTTAAGTACCATAAACACCGAAACCCAAGCACACTTTCATTTTCTAGACAGATTTGAAGACAGTTGAGTGAGAGTCTCAAGCACATACTCACTTGTCAGATTTGCCTTTGCCTACCTTAGCAAGGACAGAGCAGTCGTGGCCAGTACAGGTCAGACCCAGCCCAAGTTCTGCCTGAGCCCCTCTGGCCACACTTGTTGCTGATATTGCTGACCCCTCACAGGCTCCAGCCAGGCCTATTTGGTGCTTGGTTTCTGTACTCTTCTGATCAATGAGAAGGAACCCTCCCATGCCCTGGACCTGGTGATATTTTCTTGGCTGGAATGCAATTTCTCATACAAAAGGCAGACCTGGTTGTTTTGTTTTGGTTTTTTTCCCAGGATTTGCCTTACACAGGTTCCTCACAGCTGAGTACTATGATGCCAACAGCAGCAGTACAGAAAACCACTCTGGGACAGAGCAGCAGAAAAAGCTGCCTCTAGACTTGCCAGAGTGTAACAGGAGCACCCTCAGAGCGATGCCTGGTGAGTGAAGTGGAGCTGGCAGGCTGACCCATAAACATTCAGCATTTACCTTTCAACAGAGTCAACAGTGAAACAGAACAAATCTCTCTTGTAGTCAAGATGCCTTGGGGTGCACCTGTAGATGCTGCCAAGTGTCCTAGAGCAGCCAGAGCAGAATAAGGTTTGTACCATGCTGTAAGTAAGAAATAACATTTATTCAGAAGAAAATAAAAGGAAGCACCTCTCCTCTTCCCTTTCCTAAAAAAAAAATAATGCATTAGAATTTTTTTAAGCATTCATTCTTGCTTTACACAGTGTAAATTATGAGCACTCATCTTTCAGCCTGATTTTGCAACAACTTCTTAGGCTGACTGACCTCAGCAAGACTATCAGAATCACTAAACTGTGGAAGGGACCTCAAAGCTCATTCCCTCCAACCCCTGCCATGGGCAGGGACACCTTCCACTATCCCAGTTTGCTCCAAGCTCCACCAGCCTGGCCTTGGACACTTCAAGGCATTCAGGGGCAGCCACAGCTTCTCTGTGCACCCTGCACCAGGGCCTCCACACTCTCCCAGGAAACAATTTCTTCCTGATATTTAATCTAAAACTGCTTTCCTTCATCCTAAGGCCATTCCCCTTGTCTATCATGACATGACCTTGGGAGAAACCCCGCTCCCTTAGGCCATAAGCAGAACGTGCAGATCACCCCATGTAAGTGTTCCAGGGGCTCTCAGGGACACACGAGCGCTCCGGGCCCTTTACCGGGCTTGTCCTCAGCACCTTCTCCGGGAACCCCCGAGTGCCCCGGCACTGTGCCCAGCCAGGACCGGCGCTCACCATCCGTACTCGCCGGGGAGCATCGAGAGCTTCCGCTCCGGGTCCACGGTGACGCTGGCGGCCGCACCTGCAGCGGGAGAGAGGGAGAGAAGGAGGGAGGGAGAGAATGAGGGAGGGAGGGCGGCAGTGACCGCGGGGACGCGCCGGGATGGCAGGGCCGGCACTCACTGCGCAGCACGATGCAGCCGCTCTCCTCGTCATTGAACTCCCAGCTCGTGGTGTCGCCCACGGGCCGCCTGCAGCCGCCGCACAGAAACACCATGGGCATGGGGTCTGCGCCCGCCTGCAGCTCTCGCTGCTCCTGCTGCTGCTCGGCCCGGCCGCCGCCCGGCTCCAGCGGCGACAGCGAGGACTCCAGCTCCGAGCACAGTGCCATCGTGTCCCGCCCGCCCGCCGAGCGAGCGGCAGCGGCCCCGCGTCCCGACAACGCCTTCAAATCGCCCGCCGAGGAAGCGGCAGTGACGACGGACACCGCCCCGGAGCAGCCCGCCCGCCGAGGGCGGACCCGGAACCGCTCCTGGGGTCCGGCCCGAACCGCTCCTCAGCCCGGCCAGAGATCGCCCGCTTCTGGGGCCCGGCCAGGAACCGCTCCTGGGGCCCGGCCAGAGATCGCCCGCTCCTGGAGCCTGCTCCCGAACGGGACCGCTCCTGAGCCCTGCCCCGGGACCGCTCCTGGGGCCTGGCCAGAGATCGCCCGTCCGCCGAGGGCTGCCCCGGAGTCGCCCCCGCACCGCCCGTGGGGCGTTTGGACCTTGTGCGGTCACGGAACCAAAGCGAAGGGTGTGCTTATTGCAGTACACCCTTATATATGAAGCGTTTTATCAAGTCACGTCTCATTCAGAAAACGTCCTGAGCGGGCAGGGCCCCACCAGGGCCATCCAGTCCAAGCCCTGGCCCTGGACGGACACCCCGACAGTCGCACCCTGGCAGCGCTGCCCAGACGTTCCTGGAGCTCTGTGGGGCCGTGCCCGTTCCCCGGGGAGCCTGGGCAGTGCCCAGCACCCTCTGGGCGAAGAACCTTTCCCTGGTACCCAAGATAAACCCCTCAGACACAGCTCCAGCCGTTCCCTGGGTCCTGTCCCTGTCTCCCACAGGGAGCAGGGACCGGAGCTGCCTCTTGGGAGGAGCTGCAGCCCCGGCGGGCTCTGACCTCAGCCTCCCCCGGCTGAACAGGCCCCTCCAGACCCCAGCTCTTCCCACCCAGATACATTCAGGAATGTGTTTCAGCCCAGCTGTGCTCAGGAGCGCCCAGGAACAGTGCACTGCTCTGAAAGAAGGGTTTGTGTCCCAGCTGGCACTTGTCCACCCTGTCCCTAGGTTACGGGACACCCATCGCACTTGAAAACATGCTGAGGAATAACATGAGTGTCCGGCAAGAGGCGAGGATTGCATTTTCAGGGCTGCTCTTACATCTGTGCCATACATTATTACTCATTGCCACTAGATGTTTTCAGTCCCAAGGCAGTCCTTGAGCTGCGGGACCCCAGAGTGATTGGCGCAGGCATCAGTTGTGCAATTCTCTTTCTGAGGGCGCTGAAGTACAATGAAGCAAAGCAGTGGGTCGGAGTTCTGAGCTGGCTTAAAAGGCACCACTGACATGGCTAACAGGACAAACTCCTCTGAGTATTTCTGGTCTTATGAATATTACTGGGATTACATAGATCCAATTCCAGTAGATGGAAGCAAGTTGGAGGTTAATAAATGTAAGTATTGGGGAATAATAAGTGCTAATCTAGCACAGGGAAAATGTTGCATATCTTATCTCACTGACCTGGTTTTGTTTTCATCTTGGGACAAGGCTGACATTGCCACTGGTAAACATTCAGACTTTTAGTAAAGGAAATGTATGTTTCCTCTAGCCAGGAACAATAAGCTGCAAACATGTTCTTTTTATCTTTCTTCCTTTGATTTAGTGCTGCTGAGCTAATAAAGTAATAATATCTATTATTATGCTAATGCTTTGCTGCTGTGGAAACTGACTCTGCTGGGCTTTGCATTTTATTTTCAAAGGAAATGTGAGGTAGCATTCACCCAACTCACCTTGCAATAGCTCGTTACATTTCACACCTGGCTTTGCACAGTGAAACAGCAATGCCTTTTTATGGCTACTTATAGTAGCAAATGATTTTGGTTTTTCTAATGTAACTGCAGTGGTTAGGTGCTGCTAAAGTAAAATGATAAGCTGCATCAGGGTGCATTAACCGAGGGTGGTGGATAGACTGACAAAGACCAAGGGAGAGCAGGTAAGGTGCGCTGGAGTAATTTATGCTGCAGGCAGTGCTTTCCCTTGATTTTTGTCAAGCCTCTGCCTGAGGCTGTATCTTCAGTTAATTACCAAAGCTGTGGGCTTTACTCATTGCAGTTTAGTTTACTGAAGATGGCTGCAACTGTTCAGATGTTGTTTCAGAGACTAAAATTGTTTTTCCCAAGGTTATTGCAGTGAAATTATTATATATTCCAGGAAAATGTGACAGCCTTTCAGAACATCTTCATGTCTCTCTCTCTAACAATGCAAGAAACTGCCTTTCTGATGGCGAAGGTTGAATTAGCCTGTGTTAGGAGCTGCTTCTCCTTCTCTTTCTTGGACAGCAGTAGGAAAAAGGAGCAGAAACTGATCCTGCATCACCTCCAGAAAATTTTTTTCTGTGAATTCAGATCAGCTGAGGATTTATTGCCTCCGAACTTAGAACACCACGCCTTAAAGAAAGTGGTGTGAATATCCACACCCTTCCACACAGAAAATCTTGCTCTTTAATGCTGTAGAGCAACATTTGGTGCTGCTGGGACCAGGCAAGTTATGGGCAGCTCCTCTGATTCTCTTAATTTTAAAGTCAGGGCAGATTATTACCCCCAGGGTAAATTCCACCAGGGAAATCCCAAATTGCTTAGCTAAGCTAGATGTAAGTCTCTGGCGTGTGGCTGGCATAGCAAAACCCAAAAATCAGGAATAAACGTTTCCCCTGTTTCCTCCTTAATAACATTTTTCTACCGTTTGGATCACCTGGTGCATAACAGAGATGACATTTGTGTTATAGCACTTCCCTCTCTGGCAATTGATAGGATTTCTCTTTCTTCAGCTGCCTGTTTTCTTGAAATTTGTAGAAACTGAGCTTCTGAGACAAGATGTTCACCCTCTGTTAAATTTAATTTAAATTTGTTGCCAGTTCTGAGGAGGAAATTACCCCATATGTGCTTATGAATTATCTCATCAGACTTATTTCCCTTAAAAAGCAAGGTAAACTGATCTTGTATTTACTTTTTTGTCCCACTTGTTCTCTCCCCCTAAAGAAGAGAAGTCTGCCACCTTTCAGGCATATTTTTATTTTAAAGAGATGAAAATATACATTTTTCCATGTCAGCAGCCTAGGAGGAATAGAGGCTGCATCCTTTTGGTACTATTATCCTTCCTTCTCCAAATGCCAGTAGGAGAACAGTGGATTGCAAGTTCTAGTGAAAACACCAAGGGAAATGATCCCACAGCTGGTTAGGTTTTCTCCTCATTTTGAGTAAAAGCACCAGTCAAGCAATGAATGTACCTTGCAGGTTTTCCTGTCCTGGCATAATATTTACATTTTATACCACGAGGAGCCGCTGCTGGGATTATTGGCTTCATGTGCTCAGGGCCATTGCTGGGGCAGCCCAAGGGAACTGCACAGTCTCCCTAACCCCAGGATGGGATTGCAGTTCCCTACTTCAGCTGTGCCTGCTAAGGTTTTTATATTTTTTTCAATGTGAAACAGAGACCTGAATCTCTGTGCTTCTTTTCCTCTGTTGTGTGTCTGGTCCCTGAAACTTTGTGAGACTGAATTTGTCTCATGAAAATGAATCGAAACCCAGATAAAAAGCCATGGTCTTGCTTTCTATTTGTAATGTTGAGCGTGTCTCTCAATTTTGTACGAAAATAATGAAAAATCTTAATTGGTCCATGAACTAGTAGGCTATTTAAAAACATGCACACACACATGCACAAAATGTGATGGTAAAATTTAGCAATACGAAAGCTTTTTATAGATTGGTAAGATATAAAAATATGTTATTCAAGTTTTAAAAAAATACCTGTTGCAGAATTTAAACCCAGGAAATTTTGGTTCAAGGTCCACCTGAGCCCTGGAGCCAATTTATTTAGCTTCAGTGAATTCCATGAAATGTATTTAAACTGTTTTTAAAAGATAAAACAAAAATAGCTCTGATAGAGAATTCTATAAATCCAAACTCTTAATTTCTGTCCCAATGGTGTGAAACACTTCAAAACTTTGGGTTTTTCAAAATGCCCCTGGGCAAAGGAAGAATAAAATATGCTGCCCCTCCCCACTGATATTTCTCAGTAGCCCAGCCAAAACTCAGGTTTCTGATAAGGGTACAGCTGGCCAGCTCTAGTTTTGGGTTTAAAAAGAGCTGGACTAATTCCCTTAATCTCTTTGTGGCTTTGATGCCAACACATACTGAACTTTTTCACAAAGAAACACTCAATCAAACATACTGGACCTGTTTCAAAGAACACAATGTTTTCTGTACTTTCAGAGGGAAGATTTATTTTATCTTGGTCAATATTTGTCTCTGGAGTCAGTGACCCTTCTTTTTCCACCTCATCTAAAGTGAGTCACCAGCTGTGAATCCAGGGCAGATCCCAAACTTACTTCCCAAGGCCACCACCACCACAGTGATCCCAGGAAGGGGCATTTTTGAAACAGTGGCCAAATGTGCTGTGGGGGCAGGAGCAGATTCGTCTCCTCCCTCAGAGCCCAGGGCTCAGGCAATAATTGGCACAGCGCTGTAGCCCTCAAGAAAGAGAGCTCCCTTTGCTCCCCCAGCCACCTCGCACTCCACTAAGCCAACTGAGAACACACTTTGGCACTGGGAATCCTCTTCTTCCTTAAGGAAGGCATTTGCTCCTGGCAAAGCAGGCAACATCCTGCCCTATTTTATGGTGGTTGCCGGGGCACTGCAGCTGAACAGGGCAAGGGGCACATTCTTTCCCACTGCACTGGTGTGCTAAGAGTGTCACAGGGACTTGGCAACAAACTTCCCTTGCTCCTTCTCTTGGTATAAAATGCTTTCAAGGCTGGAATTCCCTTCCTGAGGGCCTCTCCTTAAAGATCCTGCAGGATTAGGCAGCAACCACTCAGGCTTCCTACACTGTGGTTGTTTGTAAAAGGAACCATATTCAAATATTTGCACAGTTCTAGTAACCACAGCACTCTGGAGGCTTTTCCCAACCCTTCCCTCATCCCTGTTACCATCCACTGTGAGGAGGCTCACAAGACCTTTAACAAACTGGCACTTAGATTCCCCTCTCTGAAAGGAGAAACTGAATTAATCAAATGGCACACCTTTAGTAGAGATGATAAATCATCTTGCTGTGTTTTATTTTTGCCATGAAAAATGCACGTGACCGAATTACTGTGCTGTGTCCACAGACTCCATCGTCATTGCCTTTTGGGTCGGCCTCGCTGCATTTGTGACCTTTCTTTTCCTTATTTTACTGTGTATGTCCTGCTCTGGATCAACGCCAGCAAAGTAAGTATAACCAGGGATAAAGTAAGTAGATACTGGTGGGAAAAAATAACCTGCAGGAAACATTCACTGCCTCGAGTCATCCAGTAATGACACACAATGTTTATAACTGCACAGAGGTGATCCTTTTTCTGTCAGTATTTGGTTAGAGTGTCTCTTGACCCACTGTTCCTCCTAATGCATTTGCCCACTGCTCCTCCTTTATCAGATCAGGACGCAGAAAATTCAGCTCAGCAGGTTGGGCAGAGATTCAGGATTAGGGCACAAACACGCAGGGGGGAAACAGCAGTCAAAAGGAGCACTAATATTCTCATTTATTGGCTCCCTAGAGTCTCTGGCATGCTCACAAAAGGTAACAAAAAACAAAGAAAAAAAAGGCAGTTTACCCAAATAAACCACAAAGCAGGAGGCAGACCAACAACACAACAGACATGGAAATGGACATGAAATTGCAGGGTAAAAGAGGCATGTTACTAAAAATTTACTGTTCCTAAAAAACTGGTAGGAAAAATCTGTGCACATGAAAATCTCAGAGTGTCTGGAAGAAGCCACTAGTGTAAACTTGCACCCCCCTGCCCTGTCTTCATCTCTGCAGTGTCACCCACCCACTGCCCTTGGCATGACAACCATCCAATATCTGTATGGAAACCTCATGTCTCTTTTCCTATGATAATCCTGATACACTCACCCAACAAATGCACACTTACGTCACTGGTCAAGGCTGGAGAACTTTCACCTTCATCATTTCTGTGCTCATCCATCTCTGTCAAGCCAAGGGACATACAGGACCCTGTGTGCTCTCCCAGCTTGCCCACATCCTGGGGAAGGGAGGCACCCTGTGCCAGGGTCTTTCCACCCTCACAGCCAAGATTTCCTCCCCAACAGCCCATCCAACCCTGCCCTCTGGCAGTGTTAAGCCATTCCCCCTGTCCTGTCCCCCCATCCCCTATCCCAAGTCTCTCTCCAGCTCTCCTGGAGCCCCTGTAGGCCCTGGAAGGGGCTCTAAGGTCTCCCTGGAGCCTTCTGCAGGTGAACACCTCCAGCTTTCCCAGCCTGGCTCCAGAGTTGAGGGGCTCTACCCTTCAGAGCATCTGTGTGGCTTCCTCTGCACTTCTTCCAACAGCTCCAGATATTTCTTGTGCTGGACCCCAGGGCTGGGGCAGCTTGCAGGTGGGGGTCTCACCAGAGTGGGGGAGAGGAGGAGAATCCCCCCTGCCTTGGCAGATTCCCGCCCCCCCCATAATCTCTTTTGATGCAGTGTGGATGCAATTTTGGCTATGCATGACACCTATCTCTTCCCCACTGTGTAACACCAAGGGTTAACTCTCTTGGCAAGGGCACACCACCCTCCACAGCAGAGTGCTGTATTCTTACCTGCACATCTGCACAGAAACAAGGCACTGTCAGTGTCTTCCCAAAGGCCTATGCAACAGCTCTGTTTACTTATGGCACAGGTGAATCCTTAGACACTGAGAGATCCTGGACCTGAATCCATGATCTGACTGCACCACACGCTTCTCTGCAATACTGAATGACTTGGTGCCAATTTTGAAGGATGAGTTTGGGACAGGCTGGTGCCTGTACAAGCCCTGCAGTGAGGTATCCATGTCCCAGTCCCTTTTGTCAGCACTGCACTATCCCACAGAAATAAAACAAAAGATCTGGACATGGGACCAACGATTTCAAACCTGCTAAGGCAGCTGATGATCACACTGCTGGGATGCAGAGCATTAACATTTGCTTCAATTATGTGTATTAGCATCCAAAACTATACAGAAAAATAAGGGTTTGTGGCTGGAGATGGTTCCTGGCCAAGGCTGGAACTTCACACCATGCAAAGAGGACAGGTTGAGCTCCTTCCAGGTGTCCCATGCATTTCACGGGAGGCTATGCATTCCTGATAGCCATGCACAACACAAATCTTCTGGCTATCACTTTCCTACCAGATGGTGTAATGTTGGAGAGAAACCCAAGCTGGATGCCTAAAGAGTTGGAAGATCTGCATCTCATCCCTCATCCATGTTTCTTGCTCTCAGAGAGGCTCAATCCAGGGCCCCAAGGCTCCCTGCTGGCTCCAGACAGATCTCTTGCAGTAAGAAACTCCATTCAGTATTTGGATTCCCTCATAGAGAATCACAGATGTGCAGCTGCCTTTATCCTTCAAATCCCACTTACCTCAAAAAATGACATCAGACATTGTCACTGTACTTGTCTGTCCAAACCCACACAGTCAGGAATTGGCTTCCCTGTTCTTTGAAAGACTTTTTCATTTGTATCTTATCTCAGCTTTAGTTCTGTGATTTTGCCTGGGCCAGGGTCAGTCACAGCACTGTCTAAATGTGACCTAGCTTGACCAGGTCAGTCTCTTTGGGTACTGGGACACTGGAACTCTTCCAGCCTCCTCCAACCTCTCTGCTGTTCCAGAGGAGCTCAACAATTAACAGAGCTGGCCACAGTTCTCCTCAGACAGTCCCCAGGCCTCGAGGATGCAAGTTCTTCAGCTGATTTTAAAATATGGATAGCTAGCTGGTGGTATTTAGATACTTGATAGACTGGAGAGAAAACATCCTGCTTTGGTAAGAATTTTTTTTTGTCTTGCTTCTGTCAAACAAAGAGGAAATATGTCTTGAATACACCTGCAGCTTAGCAAAGAAAATGCTAAACCTAGATACCTGTGCTGGGCCTGCTGTTCAGCCTTTGAGAGTTTGCTTCTGCTGTTTGAATTACTCGGCTCCGTTCGGCCGAACTCGGCGGCGCTCGCTGCGTTCGGCAGAGCTCGGCTCCGTTAGGCTGAGCTCGGTGCCGCTCGCTGCGCTCCCCGGAGCCCGGCTCGGCTCTGTTCGGCTGAGCTCGGCTCTGTTCGGCTGAGCTCGGTTCGGTTCGGCCGGGCTCGGTGCCGCTCGCTGCGCTCCCCGGAGCCCGGCTCGGCTCTGTTCGGCAGAGCTCGGCTCCGTTCGGCCGGGCTCGGTGCCGCTCGCTGCGCTCCCCGGAGCCCGGCTCGGCTCTGTTCGGCTGAGCTCGGCTCTGTTCGGCTGAGCTCGGTTCGGTTCGGCCGGGCTCGGTGCCCCGCTCGGCTCCTGAGGGCGGCGCGGGCCGGGCTGAGGCGCCGCGCGGGGGAAGCGGGGCCGCCTCACGTTAAACACACAGAGCTCGCTGTTTTCCTGCGGCTGAATCCCGCGGGCGGCCCGGCCATCACACTGTCAGGAAAATTAATCCACAAACACCAAAGGTTCGTGTCCAAAAGGGAGACAGGAGTCCTGTAACTTTATTCGAATAAAGGGAAAGGCCATGGGCATTTCCCATGCGGTCTCTCAAGCTGTTGGAGGAGGCAGCCTCCTTTTTATCCTAATTTCCCAGCCGCATTTCCTTCTCTCTTCCCCATTGGCTGAGGTACTTGAGAGGTACAGACTTCCCCAATCGCCTAATACAGACCCTGTTCCACTGTGCATTTCCTCCCCCACCCCTTCTTTTTCTTTGTCTCTTTTCTTTGCCCCCAAGTCCAGGAATTTAGCACGGCCTTGGGTGAGCAACAGTCTGTGTCAATTAGTGGAATTCCTCTGGAATTTATGGTTCCAGTCATTATTTCTTTCACCTATCAGTATCTAGGTTTATCTACCAGCAGGCCCACCGTTTGTTTGTAAAGACACCTCCTTCTCATCTTTTCAGCACGGCTACAAACGGGAGCGCAGGGTCGGACAGGAATTCATTAGGCAGTGACTGCATTCGCGCTAATTAATGGCCATGAGAGCACCCAGGAAAGCTCCCCGGACGGAGCACTTGCCACCAGAATGTGTTGGAATCACAGTGCGATCCCAGCTGCTTGAAATTTGGGAATGCTGTGGGTCACGTTCAAGGTGTCAGTAATGTTTTTTAAAAGAAAGCAACCAAGGCATGGTGGAAGAAAACAATAAATAGTATTGCCTACCTTCTGTCAGTCTCTTTGCCTTTTGTGATGTTGGCTGGTTCCAAGGGGGTAAATTAACTTCAGGCGGAGCTTTTGCTGCTGTTCTTGCTCATGTGCTGGAATTCAGCAGAGTCCTTGTCACTTTACACATCAGAAAATACAAGTTCAGAATTTCATATTGTCTAAGCTCATCTACGTTCGGTTGGGTTCAGTCAAACTCAGGGTGAGCTCGGCTCGGTTCAATTTAACTCGGTGCCGTTCGCAGTGTTCAGCTGAACTCGGCTATTATGGGTTCCACTCGGCTACATTCAGCTCTTCAGCAGAGCTCAGCTCAGATGAACTGGGCCAGATTCGGCTCTTTGGATAAATTCGGCTATTCTCGGCTACACTCATCTAGGTTTGGCTGAACTCGGTGCCGCTCGCTGCGTTTGGCAGAGCTTGGCTTGGCTCGGCCAAACTCAGCGCTGCTCCGCTCGGCTGAACTCGGCACAGTTCAGTTGAACTCGGCTGGGTTTGCTGAACTTGGCTCAGCTGAGCTCAGCTACAGTCAGCTTACAGATTTCCTACTGTCTGCCCGTAGGAATTCATGACACAAAATGCAAGGCTTACAGGTTTGTAAAGAAATATAATTTTTAACTCAGTACAGAGTTGATACAGAGCTGATGGCTCCTTCAGGACAAGAATATTTACATGTAGAAGCAATTCCCTCATTTGCATCTCATTTTAATTTAACCTCCCCAAAAAATTCATTTTATGCCTTTCTCAGTAAAATCATTTGAAAGAAAGTCTGTTGAAGTCAAACAACATTATTAAATCCAACTCTGTTCTTTAAGGTGATCTTCAGTCAGAAACTTGACACAGAAGCATACAGAAATGTATTTAGTATTTTATCCTAATTTTCCCTTCTCAAAAGGCTTCCAGTGCTCCTGCAGATTGACATGCCTTAGGAAAGCAGTGAAAAGTCTTTGTTCAGTTCTCACAGAAAATATGCAATCATTTTTGTTTTTTGCTATCTCAGCCTTTTGTACAAAGGATGCTAAAACCCAAAGGACAGAGTGATTTCAGTATTGCCTTGGGCCCTTTATTTAATGCTGATACAGTTCTAAAAGCCCAATTTTGATGGAACAGAAGAATCAAGAGAAAAGGCACAGGGAAGAAAAAAATATGTCACAGGAGTGACGAGAGAGGGAGAGAGGCAGGGGCAGGGAGGACCCAGGATAGACAAAACAGAGTCAGGGCCCAGGCACCTGGGACTTATCGCAGGTCTGGCTGCCAGTGCTGCTTATTTCTCCTTCTGTCCTCCCTTCCTTATCAGCAACTCAGGTGGCTTGCCTATCCTCCACCTAAGAACAATCTGAACATTAAGAAGAGCGAGAATAGACAACGCTGTAGCTTGAGTATTACTTTAAATTAAGAGCTGGAGTGGACAGCCCAAAGATCATGGGCTACCAGATCTGGTTTTGCAGTTCTGCAAATCAAGACCTTCTCTCCCATAGAAACTCCTCCCAATACTGAGCAGCTTTGCCTAAACAAGGATTTGAGGACTCTGCCTCATTACAATATACTATATCCTGTTTCACTGTATACAATACAGTAGAACTGGCTGAAACACTGGTAGGCATCTTCCATCTCTCCTAAAAACCAAAGAGAGAAAATCACAGTGCCTTAGGACATTCAAAGACTGTGAGGCAATCTAATGGAGGGCACCGGGTTTGCCTGCACCAGCGGGGTTCTTCCGAGTCCTGCCGTGCTGCTCCTGCAGCACCTCGGGGTTCAGGTTCCCTCTGGCCCAGGCCCAGAGAGCTCCCCACTCCCAGCAGCAGACACCTTCCTGTATTTGTGTATGAAAGCATCAGTCTTCCCCAGACTAACGGCATAGACACCCTCTGGCACCAGAGACCCAAAATGTCTGCTGAGAAGGGGTTCTCCACGGCCCTGTGCTGAGGAGGAAGAACTGCCATCCACGCCTGGGGCTGCTGCAGGGTCACCTCCAGCACACCTGGTCAAACCTTCCGCGCGTCTGCGCAGCTCCTGGCTCAGCAGCAACACCAGAGTCCCTCCCACACGAAGCACTCTGGCAATCACAGGAAAATAAAGGTTAGGTGTCAATCCTGCCTGGCATCCCTTCGCCGGTGCAGAACAGAACACTGCTGATGTTTCAGATGCATTCAATAAAACACCCGAGTGTGTCATGACTCAGTGAGCTGCATCTCCAAAAGGAGTTTAAATCCTGCATCATCTTACCTCTTTTTAAATGGAAGAACAGGGCCCCGTTTGGACTCCCAAACACTTCTGATGTTAGCACTTCTTTCTATTGGGTTAGCAGGGAAGATGGACTGATTTTTTACTCCCCTCAGCATTCTTTCAAGGATTGAGGAGCACCATCAGGACTAGGGTTTTTGGAGATTGCAAAGGAACAGACTCCCAGTGCAGCAAGGGCTTCTCAGATTAGTAGGGTAATTCTGAAACTGGCCCTTCCTTTTGGAAACTTTAAAAGGTCTGCCCTTTCCCTGTTCCACTGATTCTTAATAGCTTTCAAACTCAGAAAGCAGAGGAAAATTAACCATTATTTGTAATTAATTTTTCTACGTATATGGTCAAACATTATACTTGGCTTTGAAAAAGGAAAAAAAAATACTACCCTGACTCAGTTTATCAGAAGTAGTTTGAACAGTTTTACTGGTGGGGCTCTCACAATAATGGCCCCTTCCTCATCTCCACCTTCGCTTAGGATAGAGCTAATAAGGCAAGAAGACAAGCACAGTAAGATTGTCACACCATTCTGTGGAGCCACGCCACCTTCTCCCCCACATTCCTGCATTAGGTGAGATCAGCACCCACTGAAGACCAGTCCTAGAGAAAGAGCTTGTTTTCAGGCAAGAAGTAGAGGGGAAGATGGCTTGGGCTGTCTGTTAGAAGCAGCCCACCTATTAGCTTGGCTCAACTCTGCCACAAAATGATATGGTAAGAATGGACACACCTAAAATCAGACCAGGTTGCTAATGAGATATTCCTGGATAGCAAGGAAAATGCATGCCACTTTTTCTAGTCTGAGATCCTTCCTGTCAAGGCAGGCTGGTCAAAGCTTGGCTGTGACCTCAAAAGGGAACGCCTACGATTTTATACAAGCAGACCTCAACTGAAAAAGGATTATAGCTCTATTTGCCTGGCCATGTTTTAACTTTGTGCAGGTAGGCCTCTCCTCTTTCTCCTTTCTGCCACACTTTTGAGTGTGCCTCAGAAACATTTCACCATCATGCCTTGCAAAGAGCGTTTGTGAGCATGGCTCTCACAAGATCATTCCTTGTCAGCCTGCGCTGCCATCAGCACGCACAGCTGGCAAGGCACAACAGTCTCTCAGGGAAAAGTAAAGGGCTGAGACTTCACAGCCTGCACAGGGTCAGACCACAGAGCTGCAGACTTTGGAATAAAGCAAATCTGAAGCTGACTGCAAGCTCAGATCACAAACTGTCATGACACTTCCATCAAGCCCCAAAAGTGTGTCAAAGGCTACACATACCTCTCCATTTCCTGGAGAATATCTGGTAGGAGCTGGGCATCATTTGTGGTCTTGAACTTCTTCCCAAAAGGAATATCCGAAATAACACTGTCGAAGCTTTCTGAAGGCAATGGCAATGCTGTACAAAAAAGGCAAGTTTTTATCTCTGACTCTGAAAAGTGCACAGCAGCTATGGCCCCGTTCCCCTTCCAACACTGTCTGCCAGCTCTTTTTGGGTTATGCACCCAGATTCACAGCTCCTTCTGCACCTGCCCTCACAAACAACACTGCTGGAGCCACCAATCATCCCTCTGCAGACTGGGAGGAGACAAACGCATGACAGCACTGTTTAGTTTGCACATTCCCTGCTCCTGATGAATTTGCCCCTGCAGCAAGACTCTCCCTATTACACGGCTCCAAATTAACTGCTGCGTCTCAACACACACTACATTTTAAATACAAAAATAATTTAGCAAAACACTTAAGAGTTAAGTTTGTGAGCACTTAGTGCAAATGTTCAAGTGCTCATATGTGGATGGCAAGGACCCATACCAAATTCCTCTCCACCACCCCTTTTCTCCCCCCAGGAATCTGGCTACAGCCAGAATCACTTGGATTCTGTCAGAGCTACTGTCTTTGTAGTGTTGCCTTAGAGTTTCTGCATCCCAGCAAAGGTCAGCTCCCCTGACAAAGATGAAGGCTGGCCACACTGCCGGCTGTGCAGGCCAAGCTGAGATCCTCCCTGAGACCCTGCGAGTCTCCCATCCCTCAGGGTGCTCAAAACTGACCAAACATGGCTCCCTGAGCAGACAACAGGACTAAAGACCTCCAACAGTCCCTCCTCACCTAAACTCTGCTGAGATTCTACGCCAACTTTTCTAGAACTAGCTGGAGATGTTTCCCAGAACATTCTTGGGTCAACACTTGCAGCACAACAACTGGGTATCAATTTCATCTGCAAATGAAAGGACATGTCACCTACGGTCCTGATCAAGACATGCAGAAATAACAGCTTTTGACAGTGATGAAGACACCAACTACTTGTTCAGTTTAGAAAAGCTAGCACCTAAGTACCTTCCATTATCCTAGAAACCAAACACAGCCTTTAAGTGAGAAATAAACCTACATTTTTATAAAAAATAAATAATATTTCTTACCATTACAGTAAGAAATAAATACTGCAATGTAAAAAATTATGCATGCTTCATCACTCATGCACAGGAAAAACAGCCAGCTTGCCTGTCATGAATTTCACAGAGGCATAATTTAGCCTCAGACTTTGAGGTCCAGAATAAGGTTGTGAAATGATTACCTTCTCTACAGACTAGCCTGTGAATTAAGAGCAAACAGATTCCCTCTTATAGGAGAAAGGCATCACCATTCAAAATACTCCTACTGCAAAACATGAACAATTCAGCCTAGCTTAATGAGTCCTCACCATTACTCATCTGGTAAATGTTAAGTTACAGGCTGCATTTTATTTGGGCTTGTCCTGGCTGTGTCCCATTAAGATACAAAGAACTTTCACATGGTACACACTCTTTGTGGTATTCACACATTCACCATTAAGAGAGACAACTACTGTCCATGCCAGACAATTTTACTTCTTATTGCCTTCTGCTGACTTCACTCTTACCAAAGTTCCCGGGTGCAGACATCAGGGAGGAAGAAGAAAAAATTATCCCTTCACTAGCATTAGCACTACAGAGTCATCACCCAGCTATTTGCTGGGAGTTAGCTCTACAACATATCCCTCAAGAGAACCTACATTTCCTGTACAATTCCAGAAACACAAAAAAATTCACTTGGAAAGCCTGCAGACATACCTTTCACAGAAGCTTTAAGCAACTCAATCTTATCCATTAAGCCTGCATTTCTAATATTCCCATCTGCACCCTCTAACTGTGAATCACTTATATCAGCACCCCAGTAACAGGCTTCCTGTTCAGAGAGAAAGAGAAAAGCAGTTTTGTTAACAATTGGGTTATTTATTTTATAAACCCTTCTCAGAATTGCCTTGTTGCACAGCTCTTGCAAGACAACCCCCTTTTTAGGACATCTGCTATTGTTACACAGAGCAATTCACAATCCAGAGGATGGAGGAATGGAGGAAGTACGTGCTGTCTTCGCTCCTTTAACGTTCTGGTGTGCTCAAGACACTTGAAATGACAGAAGTATCAAGAGCATATCCTAACAGCAAGACTCCAGTTAGCTACAGCCCCACTGCCTCTAAAGCTGACACTGTCCCATCACACCCACTCCTCTGATCCCTGGATAAGCCCAGGAAAGCTCTACAAGTCCGTGGTTGCCTCATACAAACCCTGCAGTGTCAATCAATTGCTGCACCAGCCTGCAGGACATTCATCAGGGGGAATGTTTGTACTAAAACAACTTTTAGCAGCTGCCTATAAAGTCTAGTCTTGCTGCCCCTTTCCAGGGATGGACTTTGGCCTAACTGACAGAGAGAAAACCCTGTAGTTCAACTACCAGCTTCCCTGCCAAGATCCAAGCAGCTGTGGCTGGGATACTTACGGGCCACTCTTTGGCAGCCTCCAGCAGTATCGTTCCCAGCCCACACATGGGATCCAGCACAAGGGCACCAGCCTACAAAAACACAGGAGTGACTGAATCTCAAGCAAGACAGACTCCTTACCCAGGACAAAGCTTACAGAGGGATGTCCATAATCCCACTGAACCCAGCACAGGTTAACAACAATCACTGGTAATCCCAGGTCAAACTTGCTCGTAAGGGAATATAGTAACAAGCACCAATAACTTCACCACAGACAGGCCTGAGGTGACAACCAGGAGGAATTAGAAGTGGACTGCAGACAGATATTGGTACCAAATTAATCTGTGAAAAGAGATCACATTTTCTTGGAAAAGAACACCAAACAAGGTTTCATTTTCTCACTGTCACTGGACAGTGAAAAAAATCTTGCCACTTAGACATATATCTGTACAAAGATTACCAGCTCTGTTGAGAAGCAGCTGGAACTACAGCAGACACCTGGCTGAACGGCAGGTGACAGGACACTCATCACAAGCATGGCAGATCCTGTCCACATGCACTAGAGAATGGGGCATTAAAATCACCACACTCCTTCAGAGCACCCAGCTCCAGCCCTGATGAGCAGCACCCCCTCCCCTTCATTCAGGACTCATTCCTTTGCAAGGAACATTCACTGACTCTGATTTCAGCCAGAGATGCCATGGCCCACGCGACCGTTGACCGCAGTCCTGCTGTTTTGATATACTCTCTGTTTGCCAATGGAAGCCTGCAGACAGCAACAAAACAAACAAAAAATTAACTAAAACAACAGCAGAACCACCCAGAAAAGCCCATGTAATGTCAAAGAACAAATGAACTGGACAGATCTAGTGAGAAACAGAGAAATCTGCCTTTAACCATAACTCACTGCAAAGTCTGGTCTGTGTGTTCATTTAAAATCCAGGCAGATGACAAGACAAATTTGACAATCAGTGACTATCAAACCAAAAGATAAATATTCATGGTGGACAGCAAGATTTACAAATCTTGCCTGTTCTGATACTGCCATGACAAATATGGTGGGGAGAATGCTTACCTGAAAAGAGGAATCCCCACCACAGAGTGAATGTCATTAAGATGTACAAAGATCTAAAAGGGGAAAAAAACCAACCCAAACATTTTAAAGTCTCAAACTGACAAACGATAGCTTTAACTCATGTAAATCAGACACAGATGCTTCTGTAAACTTCTGATCTCAGTTTTTAAGAACAAAAATGCATACTACAAACAATAACAATTAACTGGAAGAAATCCCACTAGATAATCTGAATGCCACTTTAAAAATTATTCAATGCTTAAGCAAGCAGGAACCCATGAGCAAGCACTTGAATTTATAAGGGGACCTACTTTTCCTTAACATAGCATGGAAATTTTTAGTTATAAACCCATGTACTACAAGTGGGAGAATATTATTCAGTGTGTACTAGCAACAAAATAAATAAATAAATATGAAAAACACACCAAACAAAAACCTAAACAAAAAAACAAACAATCAAACAAAAACAAAAACAAACCCCACCAAACAAACAACAAAAACAAATAATCCCACGTTGCCCCCACTAAGGGGCAATTCAGATAGAAGTTAAACCCAGGCTGGTGTGCACTCCAGAGCTCTGGAAAGCACACACACACAAGGGCCACATACACACTTTGCTCAGCCCCAGCAGCTGCTTTCCAGGTAAATTCAGCAGCAGGAAGAGCAGCAGGGAGAGGCCATGGTCCCACGTGCAAAGGGGGCAGAGAACAAAACAAAAGGTGCCAGGGTGGTTCTGGAAGCAGCAACGGGCACACGACAGCAGTACCTCCAGGTCAGGGTCCCGCAGGTCAGCGCGCCACCCGCACTGCCGCGCGAGCGCCGCGCCCACGGCTCTGCCGACCTCCTGCGGGGAGAAGCACACTATGAAAACCACACAACCCACCAAACTGCACACCACAGCCTCGGGTGCACAGCCCTCAGAAATCCCTGGGAACAGAAGGACTCTGCTTGAGAGAACAGCTCGCACAATTCACAGCACAAGAGGCACAACAGGGCAGAAGAGAGTGAGGGGCAAAGCAAGCAAACCACCAACGCCCAAATGCAGCCAGAGAAGCTAAGTTCAAGTCCTGACCAAGTCTCAACAAAACATTCACTCGAGTTGGACGTGATCCTTGTGGGTCCTTCCAACTCAGAATATTCTGTGATGACCACCATTTCAGAATTCTTAATCACATGCACAAAATATTTCCAATGGCTCTAAGACAGATTACCCAAGAGAAAATCTGCAAATGCACTACAACTCACAATTTTAATGCTTTCATGAAATATAGAAAGTTCTGATTACCTTCACACAGCACAAAATTAAGGCAAATACCCTTGTAGAGAGGCTCAGGTGTCTCACCTCACCAAGGTACTAGCTTTAGTAGCAAAAAAATCTCATTGCAATGCCCCTTTAAGTAGGTGTAAACTTATCTGATCACTCCTCAGCCTCCACAGGCCCAGAAACCTCAAACTCTTACCTTTGCTTATCCTTAATAAAAGGTATTGATTTGAAAAAATTAAGTGCAATAGTGCACAGAAATTAAAAACAGCATTTGTATTTCCACTTGTTTAAGGTGAATGCAGGCTAAGGGCTTTTAAAGAAAATACAGAAATAGCTTACCTCAGTTTATTATTCCAGAACACACAACACAACTGAAATAACAATCAAACTACATATCTCTGTTCACCTTTGCTGAATCCTTTTAAAACACAGATACTTCAGCATACCTGTGAAGTAAGTATTTTGGCAATTGCTCCACTACAACGACAAGACACTCTGAAACTGAAGCCAAGCTTCTCATTCGCAGCAGGATTCTCTCCACTGTCTTTGGAACGGGATTCTGAGGAGGTCTTGCTCTCAGTCCAGCACTCCTGACTGCTCAGTCTCTCTGGTGCCACACAGGTCTCTCCAACTTCTACCTGACATTCCTCAGACACAATTGCTCTCACTTGTTCCATTTTCTGCCTTTTACTTGCAGTATTTGTCTCCTCTTCTGACTTTCTCTTCAGACCCGATGCATTTTCTTGAGAGACATCACCTGTTCTCCCCTGGTCTCCATGAAGCTTTCTCCAAACAGAGATAATATCCAGCCAGTATTTCGGTTCCTCAATGACAAGGCTTTTAATCTCCTGAAGCACTTTCCCTGGAAGAAAAAAAGCAGTTAAGTACTCCAGCCTCAGCATTTCATTTCCCTACGGACTGAGAACAGCAGCAACTGTGTTCAGATTTCATTAATGTGCGAATCCAGAAACCAGCAGCTGACAGCACAAGCACAGCTGAGCTCTCAGCACCCACATAGCCACCAGAAGCCACACAGGCATCCCTCTGATTACAAGCTCTGCAGAACCAAGATTAAAACATGCAAGAGTTGAATTCTGCACAAGAATTCAGCAGCTGTAGAAAACTGGACCACCTGTGAGAGTCATTCCCAGGGACAGGGGACCAGCCCAGCACGCCATCCTCCCCAGAAAACACTTGGCCCAGGATTCCAGAATTGAAAGACACATACAAACATTAATTAATTTGAGTCATCCCAGGCAAAAACAAGCTTATTCTTTCAGAAAGAAAAGTTCTGTTTCCCATTCATCACTCTGCCTTCAATCCTACAACACAGACTTACACATGTGGGCAGTCCTAAGGTAGCTACAAGAGAGGTACAAGGAACAGAGAGGCCAATTCACTTAAATACCTCAAAGCTGGTCAAGGAGAAAAAAAAAGTTCTAGTTATCTAGAAAATTTCTAGTTATCACTTAAAATTTTAGAATCATGATCAAATTTCATTCTTAAAGCTGAAGGTAATCTCCCAAATAAAAACCCGCCAGCAGGCAGACATCAATCCATCTAACTTGAAATTCTCATTCCAACACTGACAGAGGGGATGACCCAAGCAGCTGAGACTCAGAAGGAAGCTGTGCACTTAGCACTAAATTGACACAAGATATAGGTCGGGATTCACTTTGTTTAACAGAACATAAGACTTATTGTTAAAATAAACACAAGAGATCCAGAACTAAACTTTGGTTTGAGGGTGGGGTGTTCTCTTTTTTGACGGGGAGAGAGTCTCAAAAAAACACATATACATTCAGCACCGGAAGAATATAGGCTGGAATGTAGCTATTGTAAACAATTTAGAAGCCCTTTTTAGGTTAAAAAAATGTTGAAAATACATGTGGGTGAAAGACACTTCAGAACCGATTATTGTCAATCAGCACCACAGCCACTAGTAAAAAATATAAACACCTCAAATTCTCTAACTAGGACTCAAACCAAGGCTGCCTGTGCCCGGCGCGTACCTCTGCTCCCGGACACCGGCAGCGGGCCGTGCTTCTTCAGCAGCAGGAACGGGCGCTCCGCCGAGCGCAGCCTCCGCAGCTCGCCGAGCCCCGCCGCCGCCCTGAAGAACACTTTTCCCGAGACGCAGTCCACCTGCGGGGAGAGACCCGCGCCACAGGGCGGGCCGGCTCCGGGTGAGCGCTGCGGGCAGCGAAGCCCCGGCTCCCCGCGCCCCTCGGGCCCCGAGCCGCGCTCCCGGGCCCGGGGCTCCCTGCTGAGCCGGACCGGACCGGACCGGAGCGCCTGGGGGGGCACGGGCACCGGCTCCCCGCTCACCCGGACCGGAGCGCGCGGGTAGCCACCCGCTCCAGCTCCCCGCTCCCCGCTCGCGGCTGCCCAGGTGGGCCCCGGTCCCGGCTCCCCGCTCACCTCGGTGGCGCCGAGCCGCGCCCGCACCTCCCGCGCCAGGAAGGGCTCCAGCCCGCGGCCCGCCGTGCAGAAGAACCGCCCACGCTCCGCCGGCGCCATCTTGGCGGGCCGGGACCTGGGGCGGGCCTTGATGGGGCGGGGCCTGCTTGAGGGGGGCGGGGCCCTGCTCGGGGGGCGGGGCCCTGCTCGGGGGCGGGGCCCTGCTCGGGGCTGCTCGGGGCGGCCTGCTCAGGGGCGGGGCCTGCTGGGGGCCTGCTGGGGCGGGGCCCTGCTCGGGGGGCGGGGCCCTGCTCGGGGGGCGGGGTCCGGCAGGCCCGGAACGGGACCGGGAAAGGAGACGGGAGGTGGAAGCGCCTGATTTTGTCTCGTGGTTTTGTATTGTGTGCTGTTTCTTATGTTTTATTTTATTTAGCCTTCGGATACCGAAAAAAAGTGACATTACAGGTGACACAAAGCAGTGAAGTAAGAGCAGTGTTCCGGCCTTCAAACTTATAAAGTATAAGAAATTTCAGAGCCCTAAGATTATTTGAACCGACTGTGATGCACTACTTGTATGTAATGCTGAATGGAGTTTATACATACTGTTTCAATAAGTATTTCAACTCCCCAGTTCAGGACCATTTTTTAAACACTACCATAACAATATTAAGTGAAGAGTGAAAAACCAAAACCTTCACCTTTATGCAGTTTTAACTATCTGTGCTATTTTAAATAGTCTATCCTCTTTTCACTTCCTTGTTTTCACATGTGAACTAAACTTAAGGATTTGAAATGGCAGCATCAAACCAGACTGTCCAAACCCAGAACACATTTCAAGTCTGACAGTGTAGGCATTTGTATGATTGTAAGGTTGTATAATTCATTGCAAAGCAAAAGCAGTCGTATTCCTGTGATCTAACTCTGGTATAACACTTACTGTGACAAGTATACATTTTGATCTCCTAACATTAATTTTTAACATCAGCATGTTATTTATATCCAAAATTTAAATCCTGCGTCCCTCACTTGTAGCTGTTGCAGATACACAGTTTCAGGTATTGCTGGTCTGCAAGTTTATCGTTTTCAAATGAAAACTTGTGGAAGAAACTACTGTGACTTCTCTCCTAGTCTTTTATGAATATTCATACTTTCACTTATGACTCTTTCAAGAAATTTGTTTTTATTGCATCATCCTTTGCCTTTCATACATGTTTAAGGCATGTCCAAAAGGAACACAATGTCACAACCAGACCTCTGGAATGGAACACAGTAGAGTGCAAGGTGCCTTTTTACCCTGATGAGACAACTTGTGGACTGCTGCCAACACCAAGACATCAAAAATAACATGCAGCTCAGAGAGTGGGACAGTAATGGGATTCAAATGAGGAAACACTTCTGCAGGAAATAGAGCTTTGGATCATGTTCTCTACAGCTAGATCAAAAACAGTTTCTGTGAAGAAATTCCTAGAAGTGAGGATAAATGCTGTTCATTCTTAGGAAACTGAAATAGAACACTTAGCAGTTAAATTACTTGCACTGCACCTACAATCCAAATTGAAGCCGTTTGCAAAATAAAAGCGCTTCCTGCGGGGTGCCTGCCTGCGGGCATAACCCGTGCTTTCTTCAGCTGACTTAGCTGGCCTTACAGACTGCTCTGTGCAGCCAGGAGAAAGCACTGAGAACTCTTTAGAGCTTTAGTCCCTCCCACCAGTCAGACAGGAGAAGAGCAAAGCCCTGTTTCTAAGCCCCTTGTTCCTAGAACACGGCTAAGCACGTTTCTCAAAGACTTCTGGCAGGTATTTGGTTAGTCCTGTACTACAGCAAGCATAAACTCTGTAATGCTTGCTTCATATTAAGTTCTTTCCAGTTGAGATTTTTGGTTGAATCCAATCCTCCAAGATCCTTTCAAACAGTCCACAGAAAGGAGTCTGCTCCAGTCTGTGTTTATAGTGTTCCTTCACAGAGAAAACAATTTGAAACACAGCTAAACTTGTACCTCAGAATTTCCCATCCCCACTTTTCGTTCAGGTCCACAAAAGTACACATTTTCAAAAACAGAGCATAGCACTAGGACTTCTCTTATTATTGCCAACATCACCATCAAAATAAGGCATGAACTCTCATCTCCCTATACTTCATTCTTCACCAGAACAATTATTCGTAAGTAACTATGCTCCAAAGTTCCTCCATTTGACTTCCTTTTATCAAAAAGCCTTGCAGATGGCTAGGAAGTCCTTTAAGTACTACTTTTTACAATTAGCACTTTCTACAAAACATTTACAGAACATTGCAGAGTTATGCACTGGGCATAAAACTGATGTGTTTGGCTCCTCTGAAAACACAAGTCTCAATACAGCTGGTGTTCTTTGCTGTCCCTTTGTCCAACACCAAGTGGCAGCACCAAAATGCTGTTTCCATCCTAAGAAGATTTGCTGAAGGTTTTGATTGATTTATTTTTCCGTTCTTCTCAAGGCGAACTTGAGTTTACTTTGCAGTTCACAGAACAGACTTAGATTGACACTGCATCCTAATGTCCTAACTCACTCAGTAGATTAAAAATGAACTAGTACTGGTTCACTTCCTACATAAATCCATGCTGTTATTTAAGTAACGTGCTCTTTCAGTCAAATAGGACAGTGCAGACTTGAACAGTTTTTTACTTTTGAGAAATGTTTTGACTGCTTTTACCTTGATTGCCAGCTAAATCTGTGTGAGTTTTGGGACTTATTAATACTAATGGAGAACAGAGCTTTTATCTGGAGTCTGTAAACGCAATGTGCAACCATAAGCAACTGAAGTGTTTGCAGAAGAAAAACCGCTCAAGATTCTCATGGGAAAGTTTTCAGTGTTAATGTCTGAGAATTACTTATTTAATATTTTTGTGCAGTTGTGGGTATTATTCAATGGATGAGACTCAAATCATGTAAAGTGAATGAAAAAAGATAACAGAAGTGTAAATTAGCACCCACCCCCTCTCCATGATGAGAGCCTGAGCCAATAGGTGTGAGAACATTAGATAGTATTGCTCTTACTGAGTTCAGTATATTCAGATACAGAAATATTTTCTGGACTGTTTAAAAGCTTACTCAGGAGAAAATACCAAAAAAATCACCACATAAATTCTGCTTTAAAATTAATCATTTTTAAAAATCCAGAAAATTTCACTACAATAGGTTAAAGTTTCTTCTCTAAATAAAATTTAAACATCAAATTAATGAAGAATTAGAAGCTTGAGCAGAAGCTCATACAATACAAGGGTTCTTCTCATCACCACCATCCTCAGCACAGCACTGGATGCAAAAGGCCCTCCAAGAGTCAAGGGTTGGCAGCTGTTGTCTAAATCATATTTTAATCAGTTTTAAGCACTGAAGTCACTGGTAAAACTCGGACTTTGGATAGAGGTGAGAATTGAACCAGTAGTCTCAGAAGCAGCAGTCCACCAACCTCACCAGCTGGGCTGCCAGACAAATGGACTTCTCCCACCTTGGCACCTGTAATGCACCACACTGAGAACAGCAGTAATTGTCACAGCCAAGAGCTGCCCTTTGGTGTCTGCCCCTGAGTACACACACAGCTTCATGTCTCTATGAACAGGCCAAGGCAGGTAAATGTGTCCAATCAGACACAAATAGACAGCCTAAAGTACTTAATGAGTCTCTTGAGGAATCCTAAATGAACGTTTAAAACTAAACTGAATGCAATCTCTTGAAAATCATGGGACGAGAGGAATAAGCCTCTTTCTAAATCAGAATTCATTATTATATAAAGGAAACTTCCACACAAAATGAATGATGTCCATGATGGAAGCATATATCAGTAATCCAAATCACTGCATGACCAAAGAGGCCAGTTCACTAATAAAACTGAAGTCATATTGCAAAGAAACATTTACAGTCATATAAATCCATTACACTAAATCCATGTTCATAATATTCTCATTAAAAAATAAAAAGAAACAACAGAATATGTAGTGAGTGCATTTGGCTTATCAATTTTGATTTCAACACTCTAATTTGAATAAAGATCAGGCTTTGGAAATCTTCTCTAGCTGCTATAAAAGACAAAGGAAAAAAGCAGAGCACTGGAGAATGTCACAGAAGTGTTTACTCTCACTGAAAAGTGCCATAATAAATAAACTTTAGCCTCTTCAGAAAAGGTGAAATTGGGTGGGGTAGGGAGGAAGAATCACAATTGGTGGGAAAAAGCCTGAAGAACTATAATTTAAAATCAGAATGGTTTACCATGGAATGGACCTTAAAACTTGCCATGGCAGGGATACCATCCACTGCCCCAGGCTGCTCCAAGCGCTGTCCAGCCTGGCCTGGGACACAACCAGGGAGGGCTGGCCTGGGAACCCTGTGCCAGGGCCTGCCTGTCCCTCCAGGAAGGGATTCCAGCCCAATCCATCTAACGCTGCCGTGTGTCTGTGGGCAGTCTGTCCTTGTGGATTCCATCCCAAACCCATCTAACGCTGCCGTGTGTCTGCGGGCAGTCTGTCCTTGTGGATTCCATCCCAAACCCATCTAACGCTGCCGTGTGTCTGTGGGCAGTCTGTCCTTGTGGATTCCTGTCCCAAACCCATCTAACGCTGCCGTGTGTCTGTGGGCAGCCACTGTCCTTGTGGATTCCATCCCAAACCCATCTAACGCTGCCGTGTGTCTGTGGGCAGTCTGTCCTTGTGGATTCCATCCCAAACCCATCTAACGCTGCCGTGTGTCTGTGGGCAGTCTGTCCTTGTGGATTCCATCCCAAACCCATCTAACGCTGCCGTGTGTCTGCGGGCAGTCTGTCCTTGTGGATTCCATCCCAAACCCATCTAACGCTGCCGTGTGTCTGCGGGCAGTCTGTCCTTGTGGATTCCATCCCAAACCCATCTAACGCTGCCGTGTGTCTGTGGGCAGTCTGTCCTTGTGGATTCCATCCCAAACCCATCTAACGCTGCCGTGTGTCTGTGGGCAGTCTGTCCTTGTGGATTCCTGTCCCAAACCCATCTAACGCTGCCGTGTGTCTGCGGGCAGTCTGTCCTTGTGGATTCCATCCCAAACCCATCTAACGCTGCCGTGTGTCTGTGGGCAGCCACTGTCCTTGTGGATTCCATCCCAAACCCATCTAACGCTGCCGTGTGTCTGTGGGCAGTCTGTCCTTGTGGATTCCTGTCCCAAACCCATCTAACGCTGCCGTGTGTCTGCGGGCAGTCTGTCCTTGTGGATTCCATCCCAAACCCATCTAACGCTGCCGTGTGTCTGCGGGCGGCCATTGCCCCTGTTCCTCGCCCCAAGGCCCCGCCCCCAGCCCCGCCCCGCCCCCCCGCTCAGCCCTCGGGCGGTGTGCGCATGCGCGGCCGTTTCCATGGCAGCGGAGCCGACAGGGAGGCGCCGCCATGAGCCCGCCCGAGGTGGAGCCGGTCGTGTGCCGCAAATACGAGATCAAGAGGCGCCTGGGCAAGGGGGTGAGTGCCTCGCGTGGGGCCGGTGCGGCGTTCAGGGCACCGGGAGAGCTCCAGGCGGCCCGCGGAAACTGAGGCGGAGTTTGGGAGTTCAGGCCGCCGTAGGAACACTGTCGCTCAGGGCCCGGTGGCAGCTCCAGGTGACCCAGAGGAACTCCGGGGAACTGTAAGAGCTCAAAAACAAATAGTAAAATGGATCTGAGTCTCAAAGCACCTTGTCTCTGTGCCTGCCAAACCCTTCTACATTTACTGTAACCCCATCACTTCAGATCTTGCTGCATCAGGTCATATCTTCTCCACAAAATGTAGTTTTATATGTGAGCCAATGGTAATTTCTAAGATATGTTTCCTCAGTCTCTAAACCCTCCCGAGTTACCTGCTTTTCTATTCTGGCAGCTTTTTGCTGTCGTTTTGTTGCGTTGGTACAAGTATTTAAGTATTTCCCTCGTCATGTTCACAGAGTCAAGGAATAACTGAGGTGGAAAAGCCCCCTGAGCCTGTGGAGTCCAGCTGCTCCCCCAGCAATGGCAAAGCCATCACTAATCCACGTCTCCATGTGCCACATCCAGTGGCTGTTAAATCCCCCCGGGCAGCCTGTGTCAGCCCTTTGCAGAAGGGTTTTTCCCCAATATCCAACCTGAAGCTCCCTGGCACAACTTGAGGCTGTTTCCTAATTGCCAGCAGGGTAGTACTGTAGCACTTACCTGAGGTACTTGTACAGCTTTCTGTACTGCCTGATGCTTGGCAAAGCTCCCTGGTTTTCCAGGACCACACATGTTACTGGGAAGCCTGCCTTGATGTCCTTACACAAGTATTAAATCACCAGAATCATACATTGCAACTCTTTTGCTTTGTACGAGTATTTGAACGTTAAATGGGCATCTCTGGGTAGAATGTTGTCTGTTGTTGCAGTTATGTTAAGACAGACATGGCTGCTATCACCACCAGCTCTTCAGCAGCAAACTTACATGCCTTCTTCTCTCAACAAACTTCTTTCATAGGCCTCTCTCAGGTAACTCTGACTCCTTTTCTTATAGGCAGCTTCACACAGTACTGATTCCTTGTCTTGCAAGCAGTTCCACGTAGCTCTGACTCCTTCTTTAACTCTGCATGACCAGCTATGCCCAAGCTGTCCCTTTCCCAGCCGCCTAACCCTGACTGTCCCTCACACAGCATCTTCTCACCATATCTGTCTCTTTGACCACATGTCCCCTGCCTCCCACAGCACAGCCAGCAGCCTGCTCTTACTCCAGCAGACCCTGAGTCTCAAGCTACAACTCCAACTGCCTGCAACTAGTGGCCAGCTAACCCACTCCAGCTAACCCCATCCTCCAAACTGATTGGCCAGACACAGATGTTTCCTCTCCTTGATAATCAGTACAGCTGCAAGTCATTGGGAAAGATTCCCTCCTACACTATCCTTTCAGCATAGCTACCCACAGGATGGGATCCCTTTGTGCAAAGGCAAAGCAGCTCCTAGACTGTGGAAAGTCAACATTCAAATCTATGGCCTAAAATAAAAAAACTGGATCTGTGCCACAAGTGAGACTGAGTAATCATCATTTGCAAGTATCGCAGTCATCCAGAATAGGGAAAACTCAGGGACAAGTTCCGTTCCCTTAACGGACAACACAGGTTTTAATTGAAAAAAAAAGGTTTAATGTTGCACGTGACAGTGCTGTGTTAGTGGTTGGACCTAGTGGTTTTGGAGGGCCTTTCCAACATCAGCAATTCTGGAATGCTGTCACTACATACTTTGGTAAAAAGTCTCTCTCCATCTTTCTTACTGCCCCTCCTTTGCCTTGGTTTGAAAGACAGGTGTCTGCTAAGAAAGGCAGGAGCCTCTTTTTGAAATGAAGAATGTAAACTCCTCCCTCCAAATAATTATTATAATTTTGAAATTAAGGGGCTCTCAGGCAAAGATGTGGGAATTTGGAATAACAGTTCTTTACTGGGAAAATTAAAATAGAAATGCAGTATTACATAGAACAATCCTAAAACACTGCCAGAATCAGAATCCAAGCTGACACCCGTCAGTCAGTCAGGGTGCTGGCAGCAGTCCCATTCCATGGTGGCTGCATCCTCCTGCAGTGGCAGATGTGGTTCAGCTGGAGCAGTGCTCCTGGAGAAGGTGCAGTTTCCTCTGAAGGTGCAGGGATGATGTGGAAAGGTCTGGTTTTCCTCTGGAATCCAGTGGGAAAGGCTGCTCTGGTGTTCCAAATCTCAGTTTTTATCTGGGTAGGAAAGGCTTGGCTCCTGCCCTGGCTGCAGCATCTCCCAGTGGGATGATGGAATTTTATCAGCCATGCCCTGGGACTCAATGGCCATGAACAGCAGATGATATCCTTCTGGAGGAAGAATGGGTTGTGGGAAAGATGAAGATGATTGCCCAGCTGGTTTTAACAGATGGTGATAGAATACATACTTTTGGTCACATCCTATATTGCAGCCTAAGACACCATTTCAGTTTTGAAGGACCACAGTAAGCTCGCCTTGGAGCCTTCTCTCTCCAGACTGAGCACTCCCGGCTGGCTCAGCCTGGCTCCGGAGCAGAGGCCTCCAGCCCTCGGGGCGTCTCCATGGCCTTTCTCTGCACCTGCTCAAGCTGCTCTGCATCTTACCTGTACTGAGTAACTCCAAGCTGGATGCAGTTCTTCAGATGGGAATCTCACCGAAGACAAATGCAGAGGGAGAATTTTTCTCTCTTGTCTTGCCAGCCACACCATGGCTAGTAAAAACCAGGTGCAATTGGCATCTTGCTGCTGGGCACACCTGGGCTCATGTTCAGCCACTGTCACCACCACTGCCAGGTCCTTTTCCAGTTTTCCAGCCACTCTGTCCCGAGCCTGGCATGTTTCATGGGGTTGTTGTGACCCAGCAGACCCAAGACCTTGGCCTTGTTGAGCCTTGCACCATTGGGCTCGGCCCATTGGTCCCTTCCCATCGATGCAGCCTTTCCAGGTCATGCTGGCACACAGGGAGATCGGGTTGGTCAGGCAGGACCTGCCTGTCACAACCTCAAACCTGCTGGGCCTAATGCCCTGGCTGCCCTTCTTTTGATGCATCCCAGGACATGGGTGGCTGTCTGGGTTGCTAGTGCATGTTGTCAGCTCATTTCCAGGCTTTTGTCCACCAGCACCCCCAAATTCTTCTCCTCAGGGCTGCTCTCCCTACAGAGTCATGGAACCACAGAACACTCTGGGTTGGAAGAGACTTTAAAGCCTGCTCATTCCCACCCCCTGCCATGGGCTTAGACACCTTACACTAGCCTAGGTTGCTCCAAGCCCCATCCAACCTGGCCTTGGACACTTCCAGCGAAGGGATGGACACAGCTCCTTGGGCTACCAGTGCCAGGGCCTCACCACCCTCCCAGGGAAGGATTTATTCCCAAATCCCATCTAAACCCTGACCTCTGGCAGTGGGAAGCCCTTCCAGTGTCTGTTGTCACTCCAGGCCCTTGTCCCAAGTCCCTCTCGAGCTCTCTTGGAGCCCTTTCAGGCACTGGAAGGAGCTCTAAAGTCTCCTTGCAGCAATCTCTACTTCAGGCTGAGCTACCCCAGCTCTCAGTCTGTCTCCTGGCTGGTCTGGCTCCTTGGCCTAATCTCTCTCTCTTCTATCAGCTCCCATCACCTCTGCTTCAAGTGGAACAGTGGTTACACTGCAGGCCTGGGGTGTGTGCAGGTGTCAGCACACTGCTCACCTGTCTGTGCTTCTCCTCAGGCCTGGGGTGTGTGCAGGTGTCAGCACACTGCTCACCTGTCTGTGCTTCTCCTCAGGCCTGGGGTGTGTGTGCAGGTGTCAGCACACTGCTCACCTGTCTGTGCTTCTCCTCAGGCCTGGGGTGTGTGTGCAGGTGTCAGCACACTGCTCACCTGTCTGTGCTTCTCCTCAGGCCTGGGGTGTGTGTGCAGGTGTCAGCACACTGCTCACCTGTCTGTGCTTCTCCTCAGGCCTGAGTTGTGTGCAGGTGTCAGCACACTGCTCACCTGTCTGTGCTGCTCCTCAGGCCTGGGGTGTGTGTGCAGGTGTCAGCACACTGCTCACCTGTCTGTGCTTCTCCTCAGGCCTGAGCTGTGTGCAGGTGTCAGCACACTGCTCACCTGTCTGTGCATCTCCTCAGGCCTGAGTTGTGTGCAGGTGTCAGCACACTGCTCACCTGTCTGTGCTTCTCCTCAGGCCTGAGTTGTGTGCAGGTGTCAGCACACTGCTCACCTGTCTGTGCTGCTCCTCAGGCCTGGGGTGTGTGTGCAGGTGTCAGCACACTGCTCACCTGTCTGTGCTTCTCCTCAGGCCTGAGCTGTGTGCAGGTGTCAGCACACTGCTCACCTGTCTGTGCTGTCTCCTCAGGCCTGAGTTGTGTGCAGGTGTCAGCACACTGCTCACCTGTCTGTGCATCTCCTCAGGCCTGGGGTGTGTGTGCAGGTGTCAGCACACTGCTCACCTGTCTGTGCTTCTCCTCAGGCCTGAGCTGTGTGTGCAGGTGTCAGCACACTGCTCACCTGTCTGTGCATCTCCTCAGGCCTGGGGTGTGTGTGCAGGTGTCAGCACACTGCTCACCTGTCTGTGCTGCTCCTCAGGTCTGAGCTGTGTGTGCAGGTGTCAGCACACTGCTCACCTGTCTGTGCTGCTCCTCAGGCCTGAGCTGTGTGTGCAGGTGTCAGCACACTGCTCACCTGTCTGTGCTTCTCCTCAGGCCTGAGCTGTGTGTGCAGGTGTCAGCACACTGCTCACCTGTCTGTGCTTCTCCTCAGGTCTGAGCTGTGTGTGCAGGTGTCAGCACACTGCTCACCTGTCTGTGCTTCTCCTCAGGCCTGAGCTGTGTGTGCAGGTGTCAGCACACTGCTCACCTGTCTGTGCTTCTCCTCAGGTCTGAGCTGTGTGTGCAGGTGTCAGCACACTGCTCACCTGTCTGTGCTTCTCCTCAGGCCTGAGCTGTGTGTGCAGGTGTCAGCACACTGCTCACCTGTCTGTGCTTCTCCTCAGGCCTGGGGTGTGTGTGCAGGTGTCAGCACACTGCTCACCTGTCTGTGCTTCTCCTCAGGCCTGGGGTGTGTGTGCAGGTGTCAGCACACTGCTCACCTGTCTGTGCTGCTCCTCAGGCCTGGGGTGTGTGCAGGTGTCAGCACACTGCTCACCTGTCTGTGCTGCTCCTCAGGCCTGAGCTGTGTGTGCAGGTGTCAGCACACTGCTCACCTGTCTGTGCTGCTCCTCAGGCCTGGGGTGTGTGCAGGTGTCAGCACACTGCTCACCTGTCTGTGCTTCTCCTCAGGCCTGAGCTGTGTGTGCAGGTGTCAGCACACTGCTCACCTGTCTGTGCTTCTCCTCAGGCCTATGGCATCGTCTGGAAGGCAATTGACCGCAAGACAGGAGAAACAGTTGCTGTTAAAAAGATTTTTGATGCTTTCAGGAACAGAACGGATGCTCAGGTGAGAAATTATTATCCTGATGTCTTTTGGGACGTGGTGGGTTTCCATAGGTATTTTCAGGATTTTTGTCTCAAAATGATAATATGCTTGTAACAATACAGTCTGCAGCTATATTTGGATAAAAACAAGCAATAAATAGCAAGCTTTGTCTATTATGGCATGTACAAAAGAGGAGTGGATTTAACCTTGTCATTGAACTGCATCTCGGTTCTGCCTTTCCCTTGCAGTGATATTAAACTGTTTTTTCTTTATTTCTAGAGAACATTTCGAGAGATTATGTTCCTGCAGGTAATGTCCGTATTCCCCCTCTTCTCTGATTTTATCTCTCATGTCTAAGTATTTTCTACCCACTGTTTTTCAAGGTCTAGCAGTCATTGATTAGTGTTGATAAATCTTTAATTTGTATTCTGCACCATCTTGGCAAAGAGCCTTTCAGGGTGAACCCACCTGAATGAAACATTCTCCATTTGGGGTTGTTTTTCACTCTTTCCCACTCTTTCCCCAGTTTTTGCAATGTCTGCTGCAGCATCAGCACATCAGCGTTTCTCTTACATTTTAAATTGCCATGATTGGAAGAGGATTTGGTGTGGGAGAGGGATTAATGCTCCAAAATTGGTTTCCTCCATCGTGCTGTAAGCAATTTAATCACTTAAAATAATCAAAAGAAAAAGGGAAGTTCTGCAAGGAATGGCTTAAGACTACTCTTGTTTTGATATAATTTACCTTATCATTACCTTCCATTTATCTGTCCACTCCTCCTCAGACTTGCCATGTAGAAACATCAATATTTTGGAATAATGTTGGTATAACTTGTGATTTGCTAAGGACACAAGTGAGGCAGGGCTCACAGAAGAGGTATTTCCTAAGACTGCCAAGTTTAAGTAGGAAAGAGATTTTTTTTTTTAACTTTTTAGTCATTCTTGAAGGCTGCAAACTTTAAAGCTAAAAAGATAAAAAATTCCTTAGAAGTGAATTATTTCTAAGTTAGTTCATCTCTGAAAGTGCAGTACTCCTGGAATGGATGGATGGATGGAGGAGGAGCAGGGGAAAAAATGGATATTTCTTCTGAAGGAAAGAAAAAGTCACTTGGCAGCAGAGGGCAGGGAGAGGGAATTTAATGTGCTGTTCAGCCTGTACTGCCATAACTTTTGGAGCTGAATAGACTTTAAAAATTTTAATTTCCCCTCCTATTTTAAACCTCTTCCTTGAGGTTCAAGACTGAGGGCTCAGAAAGGAAAAGATGTGAAGAATACTGTCATTCATAACTGCACGTTTGTCTTAGTTTGTCTATGCGTAATGATTGCTTTGTTCAGTCTTGATGTTTATCACAAGGTCATTTGGTGGATTAGGTTATTTTATGGATTTTATGTTATGTATCTAAATTACTCTAATTGAGAATTTGCTTTAGACTGTGGGGTGTGAATGATTCTCTGCTGCTCTGGTCATTGCTTGCAGGTTTTGTGTTTGCTGTTCAGTGTAGTTGTAGATCTACAGGGGCATTTTAGGCCAGTTTTAGAATGTCATTTTGGTAAGTATGTTAGTGGCATTATTATTCTTTGAGCAAAGAATAATAGAACTGGCCCTGACAGGGTTTTTTTTCAAGGTAACATGTTGGTTTTTTAGTACATATTGAAATTTTTTCATTACTGTTATCAGTTTGAGGCAAGGCAGTGTGACACAGTGGAATTTTCCTTCCTAAATAGGACTCAAGTAACACTGTCAGGATTTAGCTGCATGTCTACCCTTTTGGGTAAAAAACTTCTTTAGATCATTTGGATGGGTATTTGTGACTATTCTCAGAACAAAAACAAAGTGTCTGATGGCCTGACTGGGCATTACTGCTTTGTGAGTGTGTTTTCACAGGTCGCTGCAGGTGAATGTGTTGTTTTGTGAACTTTCCTAGATGTTACACATTACAGAATGTTGGAGTATTATGAAGTGTTTAGGGTGTCCCTGGCTGCACAGAAGTGGGAAATAAAAACTAGGGATGTTAAAGCTAGGGATGAACTTGATGATCCCATGAGGATTGTCAGTCTGCAGAAATGTGAGGATGGACTCCCCTGCAGTGTGATCCTGTGTTCAGGTATCTCTATGTGCTGTCTGATCTCCATGCAGTCAGTTCCTCAAAGCAGCCTGTGAGTGTCTGAGCCAGCCCCCAGATGGACATATTCTGATTGTTTGGGTTTTTACTTATGGATGTTGAGGGCCTATAAATAGACCTATGGTCTATTTTCATGCCACAATAATTCTTTGGTTCAGTAGGAAATGTGAGGTGCATAAAGGGGACTGGATTTTATTATAACGATATAGAGGGATTGTTAGAACTACTGTCTCATTTAACAGAGATTTTTTTTTTGTTATTAACTGACTGGTTTCCTGCTATGGAACAAGCTTAAATTATTTTTAAAATTTTATTTCAGAAGAAGTGCAATGAAGGAAATCGCATGTTAATGCTTGTTCTAGACAGTAATGCAAACTGAAATAGGTTATTGTCCTTTTTTATGATTCACAAGCAAAATACATGATTTTGACAGCTGGGTCTCTTTCTTGTGCAGGAATTTGGGGGACATCCAAATATCATCAAACTGGTCGATGTTATCCAAGCAGAGAATGACAAGGACATCTACCTCATCTTCGAGTCCATGGGTGAGACTGAGCATTGCAGCCATTCAAACCCAGCCTCTCTGAGGAGTTGCCCTTGTTGTCACTTGGACAGTGGTGTGGTGGTGACATGCATGAATGTTCATGATACTACTGGGATTTACTGATGTCAGTATATTACTGGTACCTTACAGAGACAGATTTACATGCTGTGATTAAGAAGGGGAATTTGCTGAAAGACATCCACAAATGTTATATTCTGTACCAACTCCTGAAGGCAACTAAATTCATCCACTCAGGGAATGTTATTCACAGAGATCAGAAGGTACATTTTGGTCCTGGTCTGTATCCTCCACTCCAATTTTCTGTTGAACACTAAATAAAATCAGATTGATTTGGGATGGAAGGGACCTTCAAAGCCCATCCATTCTCACCCCCTGCCATTGACAGGGACACCTTGCACTATCCCAGGTTGGTCCAAGCCCTGTCCAACCTGGCCTGGAAAATTTCCAGGGGTGGGGCAGCCAGAGCTTCTCTGGGCACCCTGTTCCACGGCCAAAGCACCCTCCCAGGGAAGAATTCCTCCCCAATATCCCATCTAACCCTGCCCTGCGGCAGTGGGAAGCCATTCCCACTTGTGCTGCCCAGGCCTGTGTTCAAAGTCCCTCTCAAGCTCTCTTGGCCACCCTTCAGGCGCTGGAAAGGGCTCTGAGATCTCCCCTGGAGCCTTTTCTCCAGGCTGAATACCCCCACCTGTCCCCGCCTGTCTCCATCGGAAAAGCATAATGAAGAGTAGAAGTATGAGGCTGGTAAAAGAGCCTCGATAACAGTCTTGTGCTATTCAGAGAGTGAAAGGCTAATTACTTCTGTTCACTGCAGCCCTCCAACGTGCTGCTGGATGGCCAGTGCAGAGTGAAGCTGTGTGACTTTGGCCTGGCCCGCTCCCTGGGCCAGCTGGGCGAGGAGCAGCCCAGCCCTGCGCTCACCGAGTACGTGGCCACGCGCTGGTACCGGGCGCCCGAGCTGCTGCTGGCCTGCCGCAGGTCAGTGGGGCTGCAGCCCGCCGCCGCTGCCCTGGCGCGGCTTTTCCTTCGCAGTGCCGCCAGAGCCGTGCCAGCAACCTGTTCTCGTAGTGCATAGTTACATTTCTGGGACATAAAACCTCTTATGCACATGTACGCGTCCTTCCTTACAATGTCAGTGTACATACATGAGCAGCTCATCTGTTTTCACCCTTTCTCCCACCAGACTTATTTCTTCTCCCTTAAACCCACAACTTTACAAAATCTGCTTGAGAACATAAGTCCTCTTTTCCAAATTGAAGCAGTGTTTTTTATAGACCTTCACAAAATACTCCCTAATCAAATGCTAAACCAGCTGCCTGTTAGTCAAGCTTAGTAGTTGGGTTTTTTTTTAATTAAATATGAAAAACCAGAAAAGTAAATAAATAGAAGCGGGCTAGTATCCCGAATTTTAAATGTGGATGTTTTGCAAACTGTCCTATACCCACTATTTGGCATTTACTTTGCTTAAAAATGTAATTCTTAAGTAATTGTAGCTGCTTTGTATGTGCATTATGACCAAAGTCAGTTGTTTCCAAACAATGTGTGTCTTCATTCTCGATGATATGAAAAGGATATAATACCTTGTTCTGGCATTTCCTTTAATATATTATCTATTTATGACATTTCCCTGTAATATATTTCCTTTTATGGTTTCTTAGACTAGACTTGAAGTAGGATAAATCTCCTTTCTGTTTCATGCTTGCCAATCTCATGATTGCCAAATGTTATTCAATTTATACCTGTGAGCATTTATATTTGAGAAGTCACCAATCATGCTTTCTAGCAAATAAATCAGTGTAGGTGATGTGAATACCAGGTCCAAGAAAAATATTTGCTTGATTTAATCCTACCTGTGTTCTGTGCCTGTCTGTAGTTACACTAAAGGTGTAGACATGTGGAGCATTGGCTGTATTCTTGGAGAGATGCTGCTTGGAAAGCCCCTTTTTCCTGGAACATCAACAATGAATCAAATAGAGCAGATCCTGAGGGTCATCCCTGCTCCGTCCCCAGAAGGTAGGACCCTGCTGCCTAGGGAAAGGTGTCTCGAGGAGGGGTCAGCAGTGGAAGAAAGCAGCCTGGCTGGGTCAGGGAAGAAGGTATCTCTCATTCATTCTGGTACCTTTCCAGAGAAATTAAAATCTTCATCCTCAGTGTTAGTGTTTGAGGAAAATAAGAAATTCAGATATTGTGGTGCTTCTGCATCTGTTACTATGAGAATGCAAGTTTATGAAGTGTATGATTAGTAAATAGGAATTCAAAAATCAGCTTAGATAATTCATCAGTAAATATTCCATCTCCCTTCCATAGATCTCCAACCGAGTTTTATGAGGACAATTTCCTATGTTAATATCAAATATTGGCTTTCCTTCATAAACTCTGTAGCTCTGCTAATCCTCATCTTGGCAGTAACAGTATCTTTTTGATTAATTGCAGATATTTTGGCTCTGCAGTCAGAGTACAAGGCCTCAGTTATTAACCACATGAGTTCCCGGTAAGCTTTAAGTGTTTGTGTGTCTCAGATCATCTGATGCAGGACCATGGAGTCATGGAACCACAGAATAGTTTGAGTGGGAAGGGATCTTAAAGATCATCTCATTCCACCTCCCTGACATGGACAGGGACCTCTTTCACTAGACCAGGTTGCTCCAAGCCCCATCCACCCTGGCCTTCCAGGGATGGGGCAGCCACAGCTTCTCCAGGAATTCATTCCAGGCCCTCAGTACCCTCACAAGCTGTGATTTCTTCAGAATACCCCATCTCTCCCTGCCTTCTGGCAGTGGGAATCCTCCCCACTTGTGCTGTCACTCCAGGCCCTTGTCCAGAGTCCCTCTCCAGCTGTCTTGGAGCCTCCTAAGGCACTGGAAAGGGCTCTAAGTTGTTTCCTTAAATAAAAATTATTCTAAATATGAGTAAGATTTGATGCTTAAAATTGATTTTTTTCAAGGTACTTTCTTCTTCATTATGTTTACAGTTATAGTTAGGATTTCAAAATGCAAAACCAGATTTTTAAATTTTATCTTCTCTGTAAATTACAGAGAAGTATGTTTCCTTAATCTCAGGTCTAGATTTGTGGGATCATGGGGCTGGAAAGTCATGAGCTTTAAAGTCCCTTCCCAGCCAAACCATTCTAGGATTCAGTAGTTATGACACACTTTGTGAGTGAACTTGTGTCTGGTGTCACCTTGATGTGATTCTGGAACTGTCACTCCTGCTTTCACTGGGAATTAGACACTGAGGGCTTGTATCATTTTTTCTGACTTCTAGACAGCGAGTGGCATTTGAGGAGATTTTCCCATCCTCTACTCCACTGCTTGCCTTGGATCTGCTGAAGAAACTTCTGGTATTTAACCCTGACAAACGGCTCACAGCAGAGGAGGCTCTGCAGCATCCCTATGTGAGCAGGTGAGAGGGACACCAGTATGCAGCTTCCCTTGATGTCTTCTGAGACATTACAAACCTGCTCTTAGCACAAATTTTCTTTAAATGCATTGCAGAAAAAATGGCAAAGCTAATTCTTTATTTTCTCCAACCCTATTTACATGAGACTGTTTAACAGTCCTGTTTAAATTTTAATATTCTGTTTCCAGTCAGTGAGTTACATGACGTGTTCTCATTTCCTCAGATTCCACTGTCCTTCCAGGGAGCCTTCTTTGGATTTTGATGTGATCCTTCCTTTGGGTGATGATGTCCAGCTGTCTGTGGCAGAATATAGAAATAAATTATATGAGGTACTTTCATCCTATTTTCTCAAATCCTAATCCTCCAGGTTACCTGCCATTTGTGCACACACTTAAACTCTGTCATTGTCTTGTCTTTGTGTTCCCCTGGGCTTTCCATACCTGCTGGCACAGTTACGCCTTGGTGTTTGATCAGCCAGTTCCATACTGTTGTAATCTTTGAGAGACTTTTACATGTCAAATTCCCACAGGGCAAAGAAAAATCTCTGAAGCATGATGTCTGAGAAAGATTCACAGAATGGTTTGGGTTGAAAGGTACTTTAAATATAATCTAGTTCAAAAATTATACTTGTTATTTACCCGGTAAAATAAATTGCAGATATGTATAAGTATTCCTCTTTGTTTTGATGTTTTATTTTTTTGCTGTATTGCAGTATAAAGTCTAACCAGCTTTTCTGTTCTGCAGATGATCCTTGAAAAGAAGTCAAAGAGCCTTCCAAAGGAGCAAGGGCAGAGAGAAAACATTCAGCTGAGCCAGTCTGAATCCAGCACACTTCTCCCAGGTTCCAGCTCAGTGACTGCACCCCCCAGGAAAGACCAGCAAGAACCAGCACCTCCCTCTTCTAAACCCTTCACATGTGCACGCTGGAGCCACGGCTGGGCCCCAGCCAACAGGACCCAGCCAGAGCAAGGATTTGGCCAGAACTGTGTGTCAGAGATCACAGATCAGTGTAATGATGTACAACCCTATCACACACACCACTGTGCAGAGTAGGTGCCACCCTCCTACACTGGGGTGAAACCCACCTTGGGGTATTGTTGTGGGGAAGAGACAATGAGTACTGTAAAATAAAGGAGGGAATTTGCATGTTAAAAGGAGGGGCTGAAAGTGTGGGAGGGAAATGATATAAGAACAAAACACTGTTGAATGAGTGTTGAGTATGGGACTGTCCCTGCCTCAGTCAATGTGTTCTTCTGGTTTTCCTACTTTATCTCATGTTTTTCCTTCTGCAGGAAATGCAAATCCTGGTGCTGGGATCAGGAACTGTTCTGCACCACCTCAACAGTTCAGAATCTCCAACAATGAGAAGCTAGGGAGACAGATCACAAGGCCAGACACTCGACTCTCTCCTACAAGTGTGCAGAACCTTTGCAATGTGAGTAGCTTAACTTCTAGCCCTTACTTGTGGTAATTTGGATTACAGCAATTCCATATAGTGCTCCAGGTAGAGTGGCTGGAAAGCTGGAAAAGGTCACCTGCTGTATGAAAGCAGCTGATGAAAGCAGCTGAACATGAGCCCAGGTGTGCCCAGGTGGGCAAGAGGCCAATGGCACCTGGCTTGTACCAGCCACGGTGTGGCCAGATGTCCAGGGCAGTACCTGTCCCCTAAGCTAGACCCTGCTGAGGGACCTCCAGTCCTGGGGGCAAGTTTGGGCTCTTCACAAGAAGAAAGGAGGGGCCTCATTGAGGGGATGGACTGTGTCCAGAGAAGGGAACAGAGCTGGGGGAGGGTCTGAAGCAGCAGCAGTAGCTGTGGAGAAAAGGAGGCTCAGGGAGGATCTTGTCACTCTCTGCAACTCCCTGACAGGAGAGTGCAGCCAGCTGGGGGTCGGGATCTGCTCCCAGGAAACAAGTGACAGGATAAGAGGAAATGGCCTCAAGTGGTTCCAGGAGAGGTTCAGGTTGGATATTGGAAAACCCCCCTGCAAAGGGCTGTGCAGCCCTGTGTCTGTCTTTCTGTCAGTCTGTCTGTCTGTCTGTCTATCCGTCCATCCATCCATCCATCCATCCATCCATCCATCCATCCATCCATCCATCCATCCATCCATCCCTGGGGAGATTTAACAGCCACGTGGATGTGGCACTAGGGCACATGGAGTAGTGGTGGCTTTGGTGGTGCTGGGGGAGCGGTTGGACTCAGTGGTCTCAGGGGGCTTTTCCAGCCTCAGTGATTCTGTGGTTCTAATGGACTGCTGCTGCTGAGCTGTGAGGGTGTCAGTCCTGTCCTCTCTGCTCCTCCCTCTCTCCTGATCTTGGCCACGTTCCCTTGCAAAAGTTCTCACCCTCACTGGGTTCTTTAATGACCTCTTGCTCCTGCTTTTTTTCTTCCTGAGCTGGCTGCCTGCTGCCTGGTGACTGCTGGCACCTGCAGAGGTCGTCAGAGGAAGCTTATGACAGAGGAAGAGTGTGGAAGGAGGCATCACAGAATCACAGTCTGCTTGGGTTGGAAGGGACCTAAAAACTCATCTCATTCCATCTCATTCCAGCCCTCTGCCACGGTCAGGAACACCTTCCACTAGCCCAGGTTGTCACAAACTTTCAAGCATGTCCAGTAGCACATTTGCAACCCACTTTTCTGCCTCTCTGATTTGGTATGCCTTCCAAAATGTTTTGAGAGAAAGAGAAGCCATTTATTCCCCAAGATGGGATTGTGGAGCTTGCTGCCCATGCAGGTCTACAGATGGCCAGTGCATTTTAGGGAATTGTGACCAACTTTCTGTGACAAGAAGAGCTGAAGAGGGAGAAGATCAGCCTACACATACCCTGAGTTTGTTACCTGAGAGGATCGTGCTGACCAAAGCCAAACTTGTGTCCTATTTGCATTCCAGAAAGCTGATTCCAAGTTAACTTTTCTTGGCTTTTCTTTCTCACACAGAATCCCAGAAGCTCCCAGTGTCACAGCAAAGATGTTCGTCCTCTTCTGAAGCCCAGTAAAAAGATGTTCCAGATCACTGCAAACGTGGAAGCTGCAGGTGATCCAAGGGCATCCATGGGCAGCTACTCCCAGGCCTATGGAACCATCAGTAAATCTGCACTGCAGAGTCTTCCAATAGCAAAGCCCTCCAAAAGCCCTGAGCAGTGACTGTGAGGATGTTGCAGACAGGTGAAGTACTCCTCATCCCTCAGCCCCTGGCCAAGCAAGGGCAGCAGGGGCGTATGAGGAAATGCTTTATTCACTGCTTAGGCCAATGTCCTCCTTTCCTCTGGACAAGCTAATAGGAAAGGGAATCCAACTCCTCTGCCTTCCAGTCTCAGCAGTCAAGAACACAGCCCACCCTGAGAACAGTGAAAGCTGTCAGTTCATAATCCTTGTTAGAATTACTGCAAAAAATCACAGAAAACTGTATTACTCTGGTACTTGAGTAGTTTTTAGACATATTCAGGGTCCAGGAAACCTTCTGAAGTTTAACAAGGCCAAGTGCAAGGCCAAGAAAATGTTCTGAGGGCTTGAGCCTCTCTGCTCTGGAGATAGGCTGGGAGAACTGGAGGTGTCCAGCCAGGAGGAAAGAAGGCTCTGGGAAGACCTTTGAGCCCCTTCTAGTGCCTAAAGAGGCTCTAGGAGAGCTGGAGAGGTACTTTGGACATGGGTCTGGAGTTACAGGCTTCCTCCTGACAGAGGGCAGGGTTAGATCGGGTGTTGGGAAGAAATTCTTCCCTGGGAGGGGGGCGAGGCCCTGGTGCAGGGTGCCCAGAGAGGCTGTGGCTGCCCCATCCCTGGAAGGGTCCCAGGCCAGGTTGGACAGGGCTTGGAGCAACCTGGGACAGGGGAAGGTGTCCCTGCCCTGGCAGGCAGGGCTTGGAACTGGGTGATCTTTAAAAGGTCCTTTCCAACCCATTTGAGGATTCTTCAGGAGTCTGCCTAAATGGTGGATATTTTCTTGAGTAGAACAAGTAACTGTTCTCTGAAGACCATGAAGAACTAATTCTTCATAGATAACCTTACAATCTTATTCATTTCTATGACTGTTCTAGGCTAGATGAACAGAATTCATTATGGTCTGGTTTTGTTAAAATCAAGTAGAGAAGCATTTGAAATACAGGTGGGTTCTTCTACAATATTTTACAGCTTCCCTAGTGTGTAATATTGTAATAATAAATCCTTTATATTGCACTGCAGAAATTTTTTGTCTTTCAAGCAGCATTTTCTATGTTGAGGGGGAAACTGCCTATTGGTAGAACTGACTTCTTCAGTGAATAATTGGTCATTTTTATTGTTTTTGCTTTCAGAAAGCAGTTTCATGAGATACTATTGCTGAGACATCATAAAGGTGTTGCCAGTCTGCAGTGGGACTACAGGAAACTTTCTATTCCTGTTTCAGTGATGATTTTGGATACATTTTTCTCATTAACCTCTGTCCCTGAGGTTTTACTCTACCTGTGATGAATAACTCTCTCAGCTGTTCATGCTGCTCCAGACCTGTCACCTCATGAGCTGCAGTTACACTGTCAAGGAAGTCACTACTTGGCCAAGGCAGGATTTTGATTTAGATGCTTATTTCAACTCAGACTCACCTGAAAAGGCCTCCTAAAACCAAGCCCTTCTCCATCAACAGCACTTCAGCAGTTTCCTTCAGCTCAGCCCCTAAAGCAAGTAAATCCCTACACACAAAGGACAAAGCACAAGCAAACCCACAGGCTCGGGAACTGCTAAATACAGAAGCTGTCCTGTGATGCTGGAGAAGATCTGAACCACAGATTAGGCCAAAACATTGATTACAACGTTTCTTTTTTTTTGTATGTAACCTTCAAAAAGGTGCCTCCTACGTCTGATTCATTGTGAGATACAGAAAAAGAGTAACTTCACCTGAGAAACCACTGAGCTTTAAACATTTTTCCCAGTTAATACCTGTGTGTGTCTGTATGTATTTATCTTTTCTGGCCTAAACTCAAATACTGAATTTTCTATATTTCATTTTTTTCTGAAATTTGAATGGTTTTGTCTGCTGAAATTATTCCTTGGGTTTAACAGAGACTATCACTTAGTTTTGTACAGTAACAGAGACTTGTTTTTTAAGCATGTTGGCATTTTAATTGTTTTATTTGGAACATACTGTGATAAGGTTGTTTGATACCACCTGACTTGATTGAGCAAACTGCCGTGGGAGGCTCATGTTGGACACATTTCTGCTCACGAACCAAGAAGAGCATTGCCATTGGGGTTTGTAGCCATCATAGACAAGTTTTTTCCTCGTTTCCCTGTGACAGTCAGTGATTAAATGGAATTAAATAGGATTTCCAGGATCATTTTTTGGTCTTGAAGGTCCCCAGGATTTTGGGCATGAATTTCCCCATTTTCTTGTCTTTGGCATCTGTGTCATACTCCTCTTCACTGGGACTTGTGTGTTCGTCCTTCTTGCAGAACACCTCAAACCTGCTGTAGACTCGCTTCTCCTTCCGCATGTTCTCCATCTTTTTCAGGAGGGTGTCTCTGTCCTCCGACGGCTGCCGCTGGAGGTTCCGCTTCTGGCTCCCAAAGCTCTCGGACCTGTGGATGTTGCAGCTTTTCTCCTTTTCCCCTTTTCTTTCCAGGCTTGTGGTCGACCTGGAGAGGTCAGGGTTGCTGGTGGATGGCAGCTGCTTGGCCAGCTCGGCTCTGTTCTTCTGGCTGTTGGCAGAGATCTGCTCCAGGATCACCTTGGTGTCGTCACGCAGGTTGCTGCTGTACAGGATGTTGGCTGTGGAGGAAGGGAACCTCCCTTGTGTTGTCTGGCTGCTCTTGGGGGGGAGTGGTGCTGCGAATTTGGGGGTTTTTTCTTCCTCCATCGCTTCCTGGCAGTCCCCTGTAGATGATCGTTTGAGCACCACTGCCTGCTTGTCGCATTTCCCGCTCTCAGAAGCAGGTTCCTCTTCCAATTTCTTTTCACCTTTTGGGTTCAAAAGCTGCTTCAGCCGTAGTGACCCTTTTCTTAGAAACTCCATGGGATTTTGCTCTTGTTTTGAACAGTCTTCCTCAGATTTGTTGAGAGAGCTGTCAGACCCTTGACTTCTAGACAGGCTTTCTAGAACTGAGGACGTAGTACTTGTCCTAACCTGCGGTTTCTTCATTTCTGTATTGACTAATTTTGGAGAGTCTTCTCTGAAGGTTCCTCTGTCCTTCTTCTCTGGAAGAGCCAATTTCTGAGTGTCTCCTACAAATATCAGGCTCTCTTTCTCTGGAAGAGGAGGTTTGTTCTCGATGGGGTAAAATCGGGATGACAGTTTGTCCACCTTAGTGCCAAGATGTGCCAGGGGATCTTTACTCAAGGCATCCCCAAGCTGGGGGGTGGATGAGGCTATTCCAAATGCTCTGTCCAACTCTCCATGCATTTTGTAAGTACTGCAGGAGTCTTTGGAGTCCAGCACCCTGCTCTCCAGAATTTTATACTGCACAGACTTGGTACATTTCTTCTCCGTGTTCTGTGATTCCTCCTGCAGGTAACCCGAAACAGCTTTGGTGTGGGTGACTGTGCCCCGTTCCATGTCCTTGCCCACAGCTTTGTACTTCTCCAACAGCTCGGCCACTTTGGAGGAGGCAGCCGTCTTGATGGTTTCATTGTCCTTTGTTAACTCACTGGACATTTGCTCTTTTTGGATCATCTGCACCTTTTCTATTGTGGTGTTGGGCTGATCTAATTTGGCAGCACTGAAAATCAGAGAGGACCTGAGCCTAGAGCTCCTCTGGATCAAGGGATTTATCCTGGACCTGAAGGCATCTGGTTTCATTATTGAGGTTTCTTCACCTGCTCTGTCAGGGTCTGCAGATTCCTTGGCACTGTCAATTCCCAGTGACTTGCTGTTGAAGGGTGTGGGGGGTTTGAAGGCTGGGACGAGGTCGGTGGGGTGCTTTGTGAGGGGATCCCCAAGAGCATCGCTGTACGCCTCGGACTCCATGGGCATCGGGAGCCCTTCGTCCGGTTCAGACTGGTACGCGCTCAGGTACGAAGAAATCCTCCAGTTCCGTAACCCTGTTCTGTTTTCCTGCGTGCTCTTGTCGTCATCCTGGTCTTCATCCTTGTCCTGCAGGAACAGGCGCTGCTCCAGGCTCTGCTTCTGCGTGGGAGAAGTCTGGCAGATGAACTTCTGTCCTATATTCTGCCTCCGTAGCATCATTCCCATGGGGCCGTTGCCTGCAGGGTTCAGCTGGTCAGAGCCGTGTCTCACCTCCCTGGAGGAGTTGGAGGGCACGTAGTCCAGCCGCAGGGGGAAGCCCTCCTGTGGGAAACTGGGCTCCAGTTCAGGGTATCGGGGTCCCTCTCCGTAGTCTTCCAGTTCATTGAATCCCGGCCTCCCCCCTCGAATCCTGTCAAAGAATCCCTGAGGTCTGCCAGAAAGATGGGGATGTTCAAACTGGTACTGGTAGAACTGGTCCTTCTGGAAATGACTGGATTGGATTTTGAACTCGTCCATGTTGTTCATGAACATCTGCCGGGTGTACTGCTTGGCAGAAGCGAAATTTTCAAACGTTCCTTCTGCAAAACTGTGTCTCTTAAAAGCGTCCAGCTCCAGCTGCTTGGAGCGGAGGAACCCCCTGACAGGATCCATCTGGGAGTTCTCCATCTCCACCTTTTTGTACATCCGCAGGGCGGAGCCCTCCACGGTGTGCCGCAGCATGTCGTCCCGGCGGAAGTTGGAGAGGAAGTACCTGTCCGGATCCACCCTGTCCATGAAGGAGGGGAAGAGACTCTCATCCCTCTGGAACATCAGGGGGCCTTTTTTGGGGAAGAAAGGCATGTTATTGCCAAAGGGAGCCATGGCGAAGGTGTTCTCTGCCTTTGCCAAGACGTTGGCTGGGGGAACAAGGGGCTCCGACTGTGCAAACAAAATGCGGAATTCTTCATCAAAGCTGGCCACCAGCTCGCCCTGGAAGATGTGTGCAATGCTCCTGTGAATCTTCTCAAAGGACCACATGAAACTGCAGAGAGAACAGAAGTGATGGAAGGTGTTACCATCGAGTAACTCAGCTGTACCTGTTTTCATTAAAACATTTGCTCACCTGAAGCAAATTCTAAATTTTCTGGTTGAGCAGAAATAGGGCAAAGTAACAGCAGAAAATATCCCTGCAGCTACTTGTTACACATGACTTCCCAAACCTAACAACTTGATTGATTTGGGATCACATCTTAGCAGAGAATTTTACAGCAATATATGATTTCTGCTCTAAAAAGCCAGTCAGTCATGTCACCCAGAGCGTGAGCTGATGATAACTCTTAGGTGAAGGAGATGTTCCTGTCTTTAACCCCGTCAGTAACAACCTGGACACCACTCAGTGTGTACACTCAGCACCTGGCAGGTGACACCAGTCAGGGGGACCCCAAAGGCTGGGGAGGAACCTCCAAAAAAAACAAACCCAAGGTCTTCCTCCTGGGGTGGCACAACCCTTCCAGCCACACAGTCTGGGGGGGACTGGACAGAAGGAGCTGGGCTGGAAATGAGGAGGGAGATGTTCAGTGTTATGATGTTCATCTTCCCAAGTCAAGCTCTGCTTTTGTTTTCCCATCTGCTGGCTGATGGGAAGGGGGAAGGGATCCCTTACTGGGCCTTGCTGTGCCTGCAGGTTTGCTGTAGCTGTTAAAACTGTACCACAACCCAGGAGTGTTCTCACCTTTACAGTTCTCTGCCACATCCTGCTGGGAATCCCGAGGGACACTTTTGTGAGGCTTGGCTGCCTACTGGGCTTAACCAAAACCCTTAAAATTACTGTCTTTTTTTTTTTTTCCACTGATTTTGTAATTCTTAATGTGAAGGAAGCTTGGTTTGGGATTGTCTGGGCTCAAGGACTTCTTTAGCTGGTGTTACTATCTCCACTGCAAAATGGAGTACTTTTCCCAAAAGAATTGCTGCTCAGTATCCTTCAGTGAGCAAAACTTTTGTCCCTAAGCCCCACATGGAAGTGCCAGATGCTGCTTTACGTTGCTTTTCATTGAGCCTCATCTTGGGCACTTTCACAACTCCCCAGTTCAGAAATGATACAATATTTGATAGCCCAAAGCACATGGGAGTGTGGCAGAAGTATCTTGATGCTCTTGCAAACAAAAAACAATCCAATTGGAACAGTTAGTTGTTAGGTACAGCATCAAATGTGAGTAATTTTTTTCAAACATCAGAAAAAACCCAAAGTGGAATCTTATTATCAAGGAATGTGTACTTTAATCAGATTCTTACAATTTTTTCTTCATATATTGAGTTTTAAAATACACTTAATTCTATTTGCTTATCTTCCACCATGATAAGCAACTCATGGTAGGCTTTGAGCAACCTGGCCTGGAAAGGTCTCACTGGCAAACAGCAGGGGGAGAAGCCATATGAGCTTTAGGGTCTGTGCAACCCAAACCATTCTAGGATTACATTCTCAGAGCATGACAGGTGTTTATCCCATCACCCTTTTAGGAAGTGAAGGAGAAATTCTTCTACTGCAATTCACTGAAAACATTTATTCTGCCAAAAATGAACACCTTAGCTGGTAAGGTTGTTATTCTCTAAATGGTGGTAATGTGTTAATGGCTGATCCCAGTCCTACCTAAAACCACCCAGCACTAAAACCACCCACCTCTCTCTTGCCCAGAGCAGCTGTGGCTGCCCCATCCCTGAAGAGAGGTCAGGCTGGACGGGGCTTGGAGCAACCTGGGATAGTGGAAAGTGTCCCTGCCCATGTGGGGCTGTGGGGGTGGAACAAGATGATTTTTAAAGTCCCTTCCCACGCAAACCATGCTATGATTTGATGATTCTGTGAGTGGAGGTCAAAGTTCATTTGGTCCAGACTAAGATGCAAATCTTACACTCCTTAGGCAATGGCAAATTCTGCCAGGAACGGATCAGATGGGAGCTGAGCTCCTCTGCAGCTTCACAAAGCAGCCAAGTGTCTGTCTCTCCAACCTGGACAGGGCTCCTCACCTGTAGTTGCCACTCAGCACCACCATGCAGTCCACCAGCAGGAACTTCTCCTTCAGGTGCCCCTTGAAGGACATCCCTGTGCGGCAGTAGTAGGTTGGGCCAGACACTGTCCTCACCCTCAGGAACTGCAAACCAGAAAGGCACGGACTCAGATGGGACCCCACTGCCTCCCCTGCCCTCCTCCCTGACTCCTTTGAGCCTGCATCTTGTCACTGGGTTATCCTGCACTCCAGTGGTTCTGCCTGCAGGCACACTGATGTACAAACCCTTCTCAGCACAGCTTCAGCCTTCACCCCACGTCACCCCAGCTCTCCTCACTTTCTTCTCACTCATCTTTCACCAGGCTACAGCCCCTTCTCCCCCTCAGGTGTTTCCTGCCATTCTGGCCCCCTGTGTCGCAGGACACCCCCCCAGGACACAAATCAGGTCGGGCAGGTCTTTGCTCACCTCCACATAGTTCAGGTTGACCCTGCACTTGGCAGCTGTGTCGAGGAAAAGCTGGGAGTTCATTTCATCCAGCAGGATGTAGACAGGCACGCGGCGGGAAGCAGCGTCCAGCACCTCAAAGAGCAGATCCACGTCCGTGAAAACGTCCATCACAATGGCCACCACCTGGGGAGGGGATGCAGTCAGCCACCTGTGCTGCCTCATGTCCTCACCAACCACGTGCCCCAGCTTCTCACACTCCCAAGGTCACTGTTCCCATCTCAGCTTCCTCTAGAAACAGGAAACATCCCAACTAAAGGTCCTGTTAAGCACTGTGGGCCCCGAACTGCAAAGAGAATTTCTGTCCAGGAAGGTGCATGTTCTGTGTATGCACCTGGGTGTTTCCCAACTCATCACTCCAGTGGTTCCATGAATTTTTCGGCCATGTAATGACACTGGATGTGTACGGAGCTGGTCTCCCCACTCCAAAATCCACGTGCCATTTTTAGGTAACTTCCTGCCAGCATTCAGGCAGCCACCACTCAGCTGCATCCCTGTGCTGATTGTATGGGAGCAGCTTCACAGGTTTACTTTCCTGTCCTTCCCAGCTCCCTGATGGAAGGGGTGTAAGGAAGAAGGAGCCAAACCCTTCCCACTGGTGGCCAGGGAGAGGACACACACAAACTGAAACACAGGAAATTACAGCTCAGTTACAGAAAAGCCCCTGGAACTGTAAGGAGACCATCAGCATGAGAACAGGCTGTCCAGAAAGGTTTAGTCTCCACCCTTGGGGATGCTCAAAAGACACATCCCCTCCTCTGAGCAGGGGAGTAGTCAGGACCAGCTCCAGAGGCCCCCTCTCTCTCTAATGTTTTGGGATTCTGTGAACTCTTGGTGTATTTTAGCACGGCCTTGGACCCCGTGCCTTGACAGCAGAGCAGAGACGAGCTGTGGTGCAGTCAATGGCGGATTTGAATCGTTCTGCTCCTTTGTCAGGTTCTGGAAACAAAGTTAAGGGAGCTGGCAGAGGACCTGATGTTGCTCAGCCTGGAGAAGTGCTCTTTCCAGTGCCTAAAGTGGCACCAAGAGAGCTCAGGAGGGAATCTGGACAAGGGCGTGGAGTGACAAAACAAGGGGGAGTGGCTTTCCACTGCCAGAGGAAAGAGTTAGATGAGATATTGGGAAGAAATTGTTCCCTGTGAGGGGGATAACGCCCTGGTACAGGCTGCCCTGAGAAGCTGTGGCTGCCCCATCCCTGGCAGTGTCCAAGGCCAGGTTGGACAGGGCTTGGAGCAGCCTGGGCTAGTGGAAGGTGTCCCTGCCCTGGCAGGGGGTGGCACTGGATGAGCTTTAAGGTCCCTCTGACCCACACCACTGCATTATGATTCTCTATTCTGATGCTTCTCTGGCACAGGTGTGGTTTAAGCTCTGCTCCAGCTGGGCTCTCCTGTCTCACCTGCTGAGCTGCTCGGATCATCCTGCGAGCCTCCTCCTTAATGCTGGGGTTGTCTGGCGGGGGTGGCTGCACCAGCGTCGTCACCTCTGTCCCCCTGAAGCCAAAGACCATCGGCCAGCCCAGGTCGAGCTCAGGAACGGCCAGATCCGAGTTCATGGGCCAGTAGGTGCCCGAGGAGCCGTCCATGTCCGTGTCCCCCGCGGCGTCCGCGCTGCCCTCCTGGCCGGCGTACTGCGGCTTCTGCAGGTGCTGGGTGATGTGCTCCACCTCCGAGGCACACAGGAAATCGGGCGCGCCCTCCTCGGCCAGGAAGCGCTGGTAACTCTCCTTGCCCTCCTCGGTCAGCACGTCCAGGGCCAGCCGGTAGTACTCCTTGTAGTGCGGGGGGAGGTAGTTGGGGTCCAGGGGGTTGTCCCCCTGGGAGGAGCTCTGGGACCGACGAGCCATCGGGGAGGGAGAGCTGGAGGGAAAGAAAACATCCATGAGAGCACGGTCGTGACAGCAACACAGCTTCCTCACAGGGCAAAGGCAGAGATTAAAAGAACATGGAGCAATGCTGGAGAAAGTTCAATCCAAAGACATGGCAGCCTAAAATTAGGCAAAGGATTGAGTCACTTAACCACTACCCTCACACAGGTTAACTGTTTTGGGCCAAAATAAGGAACAAATCAACCAGGCAGCCCTGGGATAAGCAAGGGCAATGCATCCAACAGAATGCCCAACTTTATCTCTCAGGCTGCTGCTTGCTAAGCTTCAATTTATCATTTATTTTAAAGTTAAGAGCAAAGCTGTAGGTGGTTATTATCTACACTCCATTAAAATTAATTTCCAAATGCTACGGAAGTTATTTACTCTGTGTAATGTGGCCCTAAACCAAAAGCCTGAACACAAGGGCACCCTCTGGACCCTCATCAATTGGGTGCTCAAACCACCTCAGTGATCAGAAGTAGGTGTGTGGGTACAGGTCAATATAGGGGTGTCCTGCTGGTGTAACAGTCACAAGGCACAGGAGTCTTCATGAGGTGAATGAAGAAATAAAAAACAAGGGATGTGATCACTTCTTCAGTCTCCTCACGCTGAGAAAAAACAGAGCTAAAGAGGCTCACATGCAATATCTGGTAATTGTCTATAGGGGACAATTATTTGAGACTATAGACAAATCTGATTTTAACCCATTTTTGAAAGAAAAGCTTGTTGTGCCACAACAATAATATCTGACCGATTCACAAATTGCTCAAGGCACTTTGGCTTTAGACTCTGAGCTAATGTCAATGCTGGAATGTTCTTCTGCACCCCAGCACTGGGGTGCCAGCAGAGACTTACTTCCTCCTGATCCCCAAAAGAGAGAGTGACTCCTGCTAAGCTTTTTACTGAGAGTGAAGTACAGAAGGTGAGGGTTGCTGCTGTTGTCATTGCCATCCAACACTTCTGCTTCCAAAATGGGAGGGATTGCCATGGACTGAGAGGAAGATAAAGACTTCAGACTCAGACTATCACTCATTAGGAGCTGTAAGGATAAACTAGTTTCAAGTTCTTATCTGGCCTGCCTGGCACACAGCACTGCTGTGCTACTCCAGCCTCCACCTCCCACAAGTTACTCCTGAATCTCCTGGTAAAGCAGCAGGAAAAATTATGATCTTAATATAAGGACAAGAAAATCCAACAGGCCCACATGTGATGTATTGCAACAGATAATCATCTTTATAGTCCACACGTGCAGCTGCCTTTACAGTCCAAACTGTCTGCTTTTATCTTCCCACTCAAATTCTTTTTTTCCCTGTGTAAGAGAAAAAAGGCAGAGAGCGCTCCAGTATGTATCTGTGGTGGAAGGTGTCCCTGCCCAGGCAGGGGTGTGGAACAAAATGCTATTTAAGGTCCCCTCCCACTCAGACCATCCTGGGATTCTGTGATTTTAGGATGCTCAAGTCACCAGTGTTCCTGCTTTTAACTATTGCAGCAGTGTCATGTCATTTTAAGGACTGGAAATCATGTTCCATTAATCTTGGAGAGAAGAATAACATATCCAACTCATCCAGATAAAACCCACGAAGGGGACAATGGTCCCACAGCAAACTGCTCACAGTGCTCAGAGATGGGAGTGTGAGAGCCAAAAGACCAACTGCAACATGAAAAGGAAGAAGCATCAGAAGAACCCTGATAGTGCTGGACAATCAGAACAGCAGGGGAAATGTCATGCTGGTAAAGTGCAAAGGCATTTTATATTAATATAATTTTTTTTCTACAGTTATAAATGAAGAGAAGAAGACAGCTTTACACAAGCATCAGGTAATCCTGACTGTTACTTGGTGGAAAACAGCAGCACTACACAGGTTCAGCAGGAGCTCACGGCCAGAGTGGGCTGGGGATATGGACGTGTCACTCCTCACAGCCCAAGAAATGGTGGTATATGCCTGAACTCTGATTCCTCAGGCTAGAGAAGACATCTACAAACTTGCCCAGAGCATCTTGGCTGCCAGCACAAGGACTAAATGGGCAGAAAATTCACCTTGCAGGTGGCAGGTTCAGAGGGACATGAGGAAACACCTGGGCTGGTTTGGGAGAGCTCTCATTGCTCTGCAGCTCCTGGCAGGAGGGTGCAGCAGATGGGGCCAGGCTCTGCTCCCAGCTTCTACACTGAGGAGCCACTCCAGTCCCCCAGCTGTCAGTGCTGCTCAGTACCTCTGTGAATCAGCAGGGAAAATGGCACCAGCAAAGGAGGAAAACTGATGTGAAAGCAAACTGATCCTCATGGGTTTGCCTGAGACACTGGGGGAACACGGATGTGGAGCTGGGGCTGTCCTGGAGCCACTGAACACTGGCTGGGGGTGGGCTGCTGGCCTGCAGGGGATGTCTGGAGAACTGCACTGACTGTGGGGGGGTTATTTCCTGCAAAACAGACCCACAACTCACAGCTGTGAACTAAAAACCAGAAGTTGTGTTTGTGCCCCAGTAAGTGGCTGCCCCAGCTCTGCACGTGTTCCAAGGCTTGGAGCCACCTGGTCTGGGGGAAGGTGCCCTTGCCCAGGGCATGGGGTGGAACAAGATGAGCTTGAAAGGTCCCTTCCAACCCAAACCATGATTCCATTAACTGCTGGCATCCTTTAATTCCCTGGGTTGCAACAAGAACAATACCATGTTGATGAATTCTCAGTTTGTGTGGAAAATGCTGGTTTATAGATATAAGTAAATAAAAAAATAAGTTGCTATACACACACACATACATACCCACACACACAAAATTCTGGATATTTCATTAATATTCCAAAATCCTTCCCTGTCAGGTAAAGCAGAAGGGAAGAATTCACCTGGAGCCCCAAAGGATATTTATGATCTTTTGTCACTTTGGTGGGTGTGAGATGAGTTCAGGTCAAGGAATAAATACAATTTCTCCTGTTACAGCCCATCTTACTGAATTCAGATGGACTCTGCACTTAGTTCATGGATTTTTTTAGATTTCATTTTGCTCTGTTCCAGCTCCTGGGATCACCTGTCTGCAGCTGGCAGAGCTCTGAGGCCCTGGGTCAGATTTGGTTCATGAGGCTGCTGACTGCCAGGCTGGTTCTCCAGTTCTGCATCAAATCATCCACTGCTTGGAAAGCAATTCCTCTCCATATCAGATGGAAGCAATCACAGACCACTTCTGGCTGATATTTGTCTGCCAGAGGGAGGTTTCTAAGACAAAATTGGCTTTTAAACTCCTGTCTTTTCACTTCTCTCTTGACTAGTCTAGATCCATTCCAAGTGTTATTTCATTATCCCAGTGCAAGGCTGGATTTGGAGGAGCAGTTCACATGCCTCAGGAAATAGGAGATGGATTGCTTATTGTGCCACACTGCCTTGTTATTTTTTTACTCCAGCAATGTGTGTTCCATGTACTTTGCATTCCATGTTTTGAGCCTTGGTTCCTTCTAACAGGAGTTCAGAACACAACATCAGGAGACTGGACACACATCAGGTAGCAGCACTCTGCCCTGATGGCTGGATTCTCCTTGACCAGGAACACCCAAAACAACCTGGAGGAGACGGGGAGACCTCACTGCACTGCACAGTTTCCTCACCAGAGGAAGAGGAGGAGCACACACTGATCTCTTCCCTGTGGTGACAGTGACAGGACTGGAGGGAGCAGCTGGAGCTGGATCAGGGGCTGGAAATCACAAGAAGGTTCTTGGCCCAGGGGTGGCTGGGCACTGAAGGGGCTCCTGGCAGAGTTCAGAAAGTGTTTGGACACATGTGGGGACTCCTGGGGATGGGCCTGTGCAGGGCCAGGGGCTGCCCCCGTGGCCCCTTCCAGCTCAGCTTACTCTGTGAGTCTAGGACTCCTTGTTGGAACTTCACCTGCAAATCTATTTCCTGCACCTTCCTTCACTCCAGGAAAAGACAAATGCTGAATTTCTGGAATTCTGAACCATCACAACTCTCAAAGAAACTAAGTCACAAACTTAAAATACCTCAAATGTAGATTTTCAGACTGTAACTACTGATTAATAGAAAACTTTACTTACTGACATGCTTGTTTATTTTATCTAATTAGGAATTTAATTTTATTTTAATTGCTGGTCCCAGTTTGCAAAAATGTTCTGACAGGAGTAATAAGGGTTTGGGGGAGAATGAGGATGTTAAAAAGAGTAAGGTGTATTTTGCTTGGGAGTATTTATAATGGGTAACAAAGTATTCTTTATAAAGGGTAACAAGATATTCTGTGTGCAGTTACAGCTCAGGCAGTGAACTGCCAGTGGGTACAGGAGGAGAGCAGCTGTGCAATGTATTCAGCCAGAGGGAACCCCTGAACATCCATTTCCACGACAATACTGGAAAACTAAGGCCCTGAAGTCCCTTAGTCCCAAAACCCTGCAGTGTGCCTCCAGAAGGGAAGAGGAAAGCTCAAGCACATCACCAAAGTCCTACATGCCTTCAACAGCCACAATTTCATCAGGAAAAGCTTCCCAGGAAGAGTGGGAGAGAACTGTCCCAGCACTAGACAGGAAAGGAAAGGAATCCTGCTACATCCTGCCAAGATGACCTGGGAAAAAATCCCAACAATTGCTTTAAGCTGGACTTTTTGATCAGAAAACATTGATACAGTGGTCTTCAGTCCACTGAGCACACTGGCAACATCCCTACTGATCCTGCAGGCAAGCAAGTCCTTGGTGCTTCAAGGAAAGAAAATTCCAGACAGTAAATTAGGCAGCAAGGGGGGAAACCTACTTTTCCCCACCACCAAGCCCTCCAGCCTTGGGCAAGTGACTATAAATAAACAAGGCATGGCCAGAACACAGCTGAGGAGCTCACACAGAGGTGGCACCTCCGAGGGTACCTGGCCTGGCCTCCAGCTGCTCACGGGAGCCCAGGAGTCTCTGTGAGACTAGTGTCACACCTGCTGAGCCTCACCTGCCCAAAGGCACCTGGAATGTCCCAAAAGCCCCAAGTTTCAGACCAGGATTACTCCTCAAGGATCAGTGACCAAATGCAGATGTATAATGTGCCTATCTGCACCACCTTGCAGGTGATGGAAAATGATAATATCCAAGAAATATGGGATAGGATTCATCTTCTAACAGACATGCTCATGTTTAGCCAAATATTCTCTTAATTCTTCTCCCAGATATTAACAGATCAGCCTGCTAAAGCCTCAGTGCTCAGACCTCAACTGTTTTAACTCAGATTCCCCCTTACCCTGTCACACAATCCATCCTACCAAAATCCTGCTTGGAACTGTCAATGCTTTACACCAGAATTTACCTAGAGGATGGGATGCAACTTTGGCAGAAGGATGAGTCATACTGGGGACACACTTTTCCCTGTGAGGTGGGGAGGCCCTGGCACAGAGAGCCCAGAGCTGTGGCTGCCCCTGGATCCCTGGCCGTGTTCAAAGCCAGGCTGGATGGGGCTTGGAGCAACCTGGGCTAGTGGAAGGGGTCCCTGCCATGGCAGGGGTGTGGGGCTGGATGAGATTTAGGTACTTCCAACCCAAAATATTCCATGACTCCTTCCCAATACCCCATTAAACCCTGCCCTTTGGCAGTGGGGAAGCCATTCCCTCTTTTCCTGTGACTCCAGGCCCTTGTCCAAAGTCCCCCTCCAGCTCTCCTGGAGCCCCTTCAGGCTGGAAGGGGCTCTGAGGTGTCCCTGGAGCTTCCTCACTCCAGGCTGAAGACCCCCAGCTGTCCCAGCCTGCTTGCAGAGCAGCAGGGTTCCAGCCTGCTCCTATGTGTCACAGTGTCACTTCTTCACACATTCTAGAAGTCTGTTACCATTATTTGGCATTTCATGCACTTCTCTGCTATCCTAAGTATCATTCCATGAAATTATCTCCATAAATTTAAAAGTATCACCCATCATGACTAGAACCTTTAGAACCAGATCTGCAAAATCTAGTTCCTCCCCAAGAAATCCTTCTCCTAGTATGATGGTTGGGACAAGCATGAGCACAGACAGGTACCCAGAATGGTCTGGAAAAAACCACAGAATCTCCCGAGCTGGGAGGGACTCCTGGCAGTGCACAGAAGCCCCAAGAACCCTGAGAAAGAAGGTGGTGGGTACTGTTGGCACTCTCCTTGGCACACTGGTCTGGGCTGGTGCTTGGATGCTGCAGGAGGAAGCTGCAGGAGAAGGGAAGACAGCTCTGTGGCTGTTTGCAGCACCTCCTCCCATGCTCGGGGGCAGTGGATAAAGGAGAGCACGAAGCAGCTTGTTGGAAACTTAACAAGTGGGAGATGGAGGCCGATAGAATGGCTGAGGAGAAGCAGGATTCAGTTCTCCTCTGCCTGTCTGCCTGGGCTGTGCCAAAGACACGGCGCTGGCTGCTGCTGCTCCTGCTCCTCCTGCTGCTCCTCCTGCTGCTGCTCCTGCTCCTCCTGCTGCTCCTGCTGCTGCTCCTGCTGCTGCTCCTCCTGCTGCTGCTCCTGCTCCTCCTGCTGCTCCTGCTGCTCCTGCTGCTGCTCCTGCTGCTGCTGCTGCTGCTCCTGCTGCTGCTCCTCCTGCTGCTGCTGCTACTCCTGCTGCTGCTGCTGCTGCTCTTCCTGCTGCTGCTACTCCTGCTCCTCCTGCTGCTGCTCCACCTGCTGCTGCTCCTGCTGCTGCTGCTCCTGCTGCTGCTCCTCCTGCTGCTGCTCCTGCTCCTCCTGCTGCTGCTACTCCTGCTGCTGCTCCTGCTCCTCCTGCTGCTGCTCCTGCTCCTGCTACTCCTGCTCCTCCTGCTGCTGCTCCTGCTGCTCCTGCTCCTCCTGCTGCTGCTCCTGCTCCTCCTGCTGCTACTCCTGCTGCTGCTCCTGCTCCTCCTGCTGCTGCTCCTGCTCCTGCTACTCCTGCTCCTCCTGCTGCTGCTCCTGCTGCTCCTGCTCCTCCTGCTGCTGCTCCTGCTCCTCCTGCTGCTGCTACTCCTGCTGCTGCTCCTGCTCCTCCTGCTGCTGCTCCTGCTCCTGCTACTCCTGCTCCTCCTGCTGCTGCTCCTGCTGCTGCTGCTGGTCCTGCTGCTGCTCTTCCTGCTCCTGCTACTCCTGCTCCTCCTGCTGCTGCTCCTGCTCCTGCTGCTCTTCCTGCTGCTGCTCCTCCTGCTGCTCTTCCTGCTGCTGCTCCTGCTGCTGCTGCTCCTGCTGCTGCTCCTCCTGCTGCTCTTCCTGCTCCTGCTGCTGCTCCTCCTGCTGCTGCTCCTCCTGCTGCTACTCCTGCTCCTGCTGCTGCTGTTGCTGCGCCAGCGCACAAGGAGTCCCAGTGGAGTCACTCCCCTCCGTGCCCAAAAAACCATCAGAAGGAGAGGAACAGGTGGAAAGGAAGGAGCATGCAGGTCTCAGCCACCCCTGTGCTATGATGATCAATTGGGGGTGAGGAGGGAGTCTCCAAGGAAATTTCCATCACATGCATTCGGTTTTGAGATGCCCAAAAGCTGTCAGAGCTCCTTAATAAAGGGAAGAGTAAGATGTGATCACAGCCTGCCAACTCCACACAGGAAAACACTCAACCACATGGAATATTTAATGTAAGGAAAAGTGGCTGACAGAGGAAGCTAGAGGTAAAAACTGTCCCTTTACCTCTGGATTCATTATAGGAGCAGAAACTGGGAAAAGCACAAACCTGTTGACTTGGGAAGCATTTGGTGCCTGCTGATATTATGCTCCATTTCAATAGACTTTTACTGTTTTTTTTCCCAACAGAGCAGCAGGAAATAACAGATTCAGACATGCTGTGATCACCACAAAGCCCTAGAGACTAAAATAAATAAATAAATGCAAGGAGCTGCCTTTCTGCAGAGCCTTTGTGCCGGGTGTGAATCACAGGCGCTGGACCGTGTTTGCCCAGTCTAAGCAAAAGGGAACCGGCTCAGTGCTCCCTTTCCCTCTCATCTGCTGTGCCTGGTGCCAGCCCTGCTGATGCCTCAGCACCTGGGGCTGCCTCCATCTCCCTGCTGCTGACTCCAGTGCTTGTTGTTACGTGTTCTGCCTGCACAGCCAGTTCCCAGGCTGCCTCGCTCAGGTGATCCCGGCCCTGGCTGGACCTGCTCCGCTGCTTTGGGACACTCCCAGCAGCTGAGGCTGCCCAGGGCCTGCAGCACCCAGGAAGGAGCTGCCTGGGAGGAAGCAGGGCGGGATCCCAGAGTCTGGAAGGGCTGGAAAGAGCCCCTCTGCTCCCCAGACCCCTTACGTGCAAGTACAGGCACAAGTTCCTGGGCTTAACCACCTCCTCTTTTCCCTGCCCCAGATACCACCAAGAAAAGAAAGGCAGCACAGACAGACTGTTCTTCAGCTCACACTCTGCACAGCAAGCCACAAACCCCTCTGTGCTATCAACACTTGAAGGACTTCCAAACCATGGGCAAGAAATGAATCGAGGCACTTTTGATCCCTGTGATGGATCTCACCTGGCCTGTACACCACATTCAATGGCATCACTGACATCTCTTAGGGTGGGCTGTGAAAAAAATTCATATTTCCAAAATGTCTCAATACACAAAGTTTACAAATCAATTATTTAAAAGAAAATACTTGGCCTAAAAAAAAAATAGGAAAGATCCTATGCAAACAGACTGCTGATGTTCTGGGAGGGTTGGGTTTAGGAGAGGACAGCAGTGCCTGAGGGAAAATGACTGGAGCAGACATGGTGACAATGAGACATGGAAAGTGTTAGCTTGCTCTCAAGAAAATGCTGTATTTGGTAAATGATCTGGGAAGGGACCTGTCTCCTCGAATATGGTTTAAGGTGTGGGGTTTTTAATTCTGCACTGTGTGATGGAAGGACAAGACAGTGCCTTCTGATCTTGCTGCAGAAAAAGAACCTGTATGAACAGCAAGACATACTGATCTCTCCAGAAGCTGCTTCTGCGTGTGCTCATTTTCTGTCCCAAGGGTTGGACCTCTCCTGAAAAGGACCTTGCCAGTCTCACAGGGGTGCAGCATTTGTAGTTTTGAAGTGTAGCCCAGAATTTCCTGCCTTGGCCAGAACACGTGGCCATGGAACCGTACAAGAGCTGGGGTGAACAGGAAGCTGCCCTATCCCTGAAGTGCCAAGGCCACACTGGACAGAGCCTGGAGCAGCCTGGGACAGTGGAAGGTGTCCTTGGCAGGGGGCTGCAGTGATGGTTGAAGGGCCCTTCCAACCCAAACCATTCCATGGCTGCATGAAAATGGATGCTGGACACCTTCCCACAAACTGCTCTTCTCACCAAGCAGGGCTCAGGCACATTCCTCAGAACAGGACAGTGAAATATGGGCAATAACCTGGACTAGACACTTTTTCAGCTACAACTGCCTCTGACAAGTTCTAATTCTTATTTTTTCTCTTTCCATTATTTTGTCTGCATTTCCTGCTGAGTCTCACCATGGTCTCCTTCTTAATGTCCTCTTCAGGCAGTAGGCTCAAAGCCTGGGTTACTGCCAAAATTTCTGGTCAGAATTTGTTATTTCTGTTAAAATGTCATATAATGCTCTCAGACCTTCTCCTTTGGTCATCTGAACAGTGATCACTCCATGCTAATCATCTGAGAGAATGCCACCTCATTCTTCACTCTGGATGGTCTTATGTGGATCTCAGTCATCATTTAAAAAAAGACAGTACCTCTGCCTGCTGCTGGGAGTTTCACTTCAGAAGTTTTGGCCATCAGATGAGAAACTGCTTCAACTAATCAATTTTTCACTGAGCTTCCAGAGACCACAGCTGCACTTTCCATGTTCATACCTGTGGCAGCTGACCCTGCTAAGTGGCTCCAAGAACTTTCTGTGTCCCTGGTGAGCAGTGAATGCCCTGAATGCTACAGGCATGTGGTAGAGTGGAACTGGGAGCCTGCACCTCCAACACCCACTGCACTCTCACTCATCTCTGCTTACTAGGGCAAGAGATCCCACAGAACATTCTTTGCTGGAGAATCAGGAAAGTGGCTAGACATTCAGAATATCCAGGAGATCTCTCTGCAGGCCAGAGGAAGGGAAAAGTGGCAGAAGAATTACATGTTGTAATTTTCTTTGTGGTTACTGAGACACCTGTCAACATGTCCCACAGTGGCAGCATGTGAACCTGTCAGCCTTAACTGTCCCATGCAGCAAGGGCACAGAGTGGACAGGGAAATCCGAGCTGTGGGGAGTCACCAGCACAAAACCTGATGTTGACAGCAGCTGGAAATGAAATACCATCCTGCGTGCAAAAGGTATCTCTTAGCAGATTATCTGAATAATCACAGAATCCTTTGGGCTGGAAAAGTGCCCTGAGACCCTCGAGTCCAACAGCCCTCCCAGCACTGCCAAGGCCACCACTAACCCACGTCCCCCAGCACCACATCTATAGCAATGCTCACACCACATTCACTACCCTTCAGCCAATCCCCTCCCCTGGGTTTTTATCCAAAAGATAGCAAGTATAAGGAAGCCTAAAACAGAGAACTTATAAAAAGGGGACAGTATAAGGTCTAATTTGGAGAAGGAGAACCATGTGCTGCCCTTGGCTTTTTCTTCCATGCACACTGATTTTAGAAATGCATTCATTGATCTCCTCTTCCTCACTAAGACTATAAAAATTCTGCATGTGGGGCCTGATAAGCAGTCCAGATGTGTCCCATGTAAAATGCAAAGAATTCCAGTCCTGCAGGGTTTGAAGGTGAATTTCCATTGCCTGGAAAGTTGTGCTTGCCAGAAAAATTACATCTAGAACATGGGTGAATCTGTCCTGAGCCACGACCCTGTTCTGACACAAGCAACCAGACATTTCCACACTTGCAGAATCTCAGAATCAGAGACTGGTTAGAGTTGGAAAGGACCTTCAAGCACATCTCCTTTCACCCCCTGCCATGGGCAGGGACACCTTCCAATAGACCAGGTTGCTCCCAACCCCATCCAGCCTGGCCTTCCAGGCATGGGGGAACAACTTTTCTTTTGGCAGGAATGAAGAGCAAGACTTTTTTCCCCCCCTTAGAATACTCCTATTACCAGGTCACAGCAAATCCAATTCTCTTTTTACCCCTCAAATGTAACTACAAAGTCCCTCTGGTAAATGGGAATGAGACCAAAATGAAAACAACTTTCTCTCCCCAAAATGCAGCTCCCATGTGTCCATCTAACGGGGTTGGGACACACTGTGCTTTCCTGCCTCCTGATCCAGGGACAGCATACACACAGGGAACTGGGAACCGGTGTTCAGCATTGCTGTCACTGCTCTGGTTTGGGGTAGTTTGCTGTTACTGACCTATTTTTGGTCTGTTGTGCAGCTGAGCTTATTGCAGCTTCCACAAATTAGATGTTTTCAGCAGCAGAAGGATGTGATCAGTACTTCTATTCCTTCACAGGTGCCTCTTCCCTTTCTAACTGTTCAAGGAGAAGCCAATCCTCAGGCCAGGCAAGATCCATAATTGACCCCTATTGACCTTGGCCAATTTAGAGTGAGCAACAAGGAACCATCCTCTTCCTCTCCTCAACACAGATCCTGCGGGCTGCCAGGCTCACACCTGTGGAAAGCCCAGCGGGTGCCAGCCCGTGTCGTGTGCACGCCCGTCCACGCGCGTCTGCCCGCGCTCCTGCCGTGTGCGCGGCTGCGCCGGGGCTCGCGGCAGCGCTGCGGCGCCCCAGCCCGCGTGGGGAACGCAGGGACTGGGCAGCGCTGCCAGCTCCCTGCCAGGGCAGGCCTGGGCCCTCACAGCGCATCCCCTGTGTGCCAGCCTCACAGTGCATCCCCTGTGTGCCAGCCTCACAGTGCATCCCCTCTGCCCCAGCCTCTGGCGCATCCCCTGTGTGCCAGGGCTCGCGGCAGCGCTGCGGCGCCCCAGCCCGCGTGGGGAACAAAGGGACTGGGCAGTGCTGCCAGCTCCCTGCCAGGGCAGGCCTGGGCCCTCACAGCGCATCCCCTGTGTGCCAGCCTCCTGACCACACATCCCCTCTGCCCCAGCCTCCCAGCACATCCACTCTGCCCCAGCCTCCTGACCACACATCCCTGCCGCGCTCCTGGTCCAGAGGGGGAGGCCAGCCAGGCCTCTGTCATGGGGTGCTCAGTCAGGCTGCAACTCTTCCCAAAGAATGAGGCTGAAGTTGGGAGTATCTGCTCCTTAGGGATTTCTCAAAGGGGAAGGGACACAACTGTGTGAAGTGTTTGATAAGCAGTTTTGATCTAAGGACAGAAGGGTCCCTTCCCTTGCCATCCCTGACACAGCTGGGACATTCCAGGTCCCTTCCCTCACCATCCCCAGTTCCTGCTGCCTGCACTGGGACATTCCAGGTCCCTTCCCTCACCATCCCCAGTCCCTGCTGCCTGCACTGAGACATTCCCTCACCCCCTTGCCTCTCTCGTCACCTCCTGTGCCTCTCCCTTCTCGCCATCATGGCGTGGCTGGGAGCTCCTGCCACTGCACAGAAGCAGCCGTCTCCTGCCCGTGGAGTGCCAGTGGAGTTCCCTGTCCAGCCCGCCGGGCGCTCGGCCCCTGCCGAGGAGCAGGACAGGCCCTCCCCAGCCCTTGCCCTCCACCTCGCCAGCCACACAGGCACACAGCAGGTACCTGCCCCTCTCCTACCTTACCAGGGAGGCCGGGCAGCTGGCGGGCAGGTCGTGGGTCACTCTCTGGCTCAGGCGGCCATGCAGGTACCCACGAGGTCTCCACCCTTCTCTACCTTCCCAGGTGAGCCGGGGCAGGTGGTGGGTCACTCTCTGCTCACTTGGACGTGCCTGCAACCTGATTCACCTGGGAGCCAGGCGAGCGAGGCTCCACCCAAGGCAGAGCGGGGGTGAGTAAGAGCGAGAGAAAGGCAAACTCTGGAGAGCTGTTCCCTCCCCAGGCGCGCAGGGAGCCAGAGATAAGGGCTGCGCATTCCTGAGCCGCCGGAGGCCTCTCCCTTCCCGTCTGCCCCGAGCCTGTCCGACCAGCTCGGGACTGGGGCAGGGCCGGGCCGGGCCGCAGCCCTGTGCGGTGCCGTGCTGTGCCGGGCCTTGGCACGGACCCGGGCCAGACCTTGGCCCCGGCCCCGCCAGGGCCGCTGGGCGCTCGCCGCAGCTCCCGGGAAGGGGGATGTGGGCTCCTCGGCCACTTGTGCTCTGGCTGTGGTGGGGACAGATGAGCAGCACCGCAGGGCAGGGGCAGCAGGAGGGGTCGGGGGCAGCGGGCTGGGGACTGTGCCACCGTGTCCCTGCGATGCCGTGAGGGGCTCCGAGCCCGACGGCCGAGGCCTCCTGCCTGCCCCCATGGCCGCCCCCGCTGCCGAGCCGGGGCCCGCGGGCAGGGAAGGGTTAAGCGAGATTCCCCGCAGCCCCGGGCGTGGCAGCGCCTGCTGCACCTTTCATGTCCCAGCTCGTCCCGCCCGGCAGCCGCCGCCGCGAGGGCCGGGCCCGCGCTGACTCAGCGGGGGTGGGGCGGGCGAGCGGGCCGGGGCTGAGGGCGAGCGGGAGGGGCGAGCAGCCTGTGCGGCACTGCTGGGCTTCCTCCGGCCGGGACAGGCTTGGGCTTCTCGTCAGTGAGGAGCTGCGGCCCGTGCAGCACTGCTGGGCTCCTCATGGCCGAGGGGCCGCAGCCTGTGCCGGCTCTGCCGGGCTCCGAGGGGCCGCAGCCTTTGCCGGCTCTGCCGGGCTCCTCGTGGCCGAGGGCCGCAGCCTGTGCCGGCTCTGCCGGGCTCCGAGGTGCCGCAGCCTGTGCCGGCTCTGCCGGGCTCCGAGGGGCCGCAGCCTGTACGGCTGTGCTGGATTCCTCATGGCCGAGGTGCCGCAGCCTTTGCCGGCTCTGCCGGGCTCCTCGTGGCCGAGGGGCCGCAGCCTGTGCGGCTCTGCCGGGCTCCGAGGGGCCGAGGGGCCGCAGCCTGTGCCGGCTCTGCCGGGCTCCGAGGGGCCGCAGCCTGTGCCGGCTCTGCCGGGCTCCGAGGGGCCGCAGCCTGTGCCGGCTCTGCCGGGCTCCGAGGGGCCGCAGCCTGTGGCGGCTCTGCCGGGCTCCTCATGGCCGAGGGGCCGCAGCCTGTGCGGCTCTGCCGGGCTCCTCATGGCCGAGGGGCCGCAGCCTGTGCCGGCTCTGCCGGGCTCCGAGGGGCCGCAGCCTTTGCCGGCTCTGCCGGGCTCCTCATGGCCGAGGGGCCGCAGCCTGTGCGGCTCTGCCGGGCTCCTGATGGCCGAGGGGCCGCAGCCTGTGGCGGCTCTGCCGGGCTCCGAGGGGCCGCAGCGTGGCCAGAGAAGGGACACAGCGCGGGACGAGTCTGCAGCACCACCAGGGCTGAGGGAGCTGGGGGGCTCAGCCTGGAGAAGAGCAAGTTCAGTAGGGTCCTTCATGGTCCCTACAACTCCGTAACAGAGCAGAGCCAGGTGGGGGCCAGGCTCTGCTCCCAGGCAATAAATGACAAGATGAGAGGTCACAGCCTCAAGCTGCACCAGAAGAGGTTTAGGTGGGATATTTGGAAGATTCCTTCAGGAAAAGGCTCTCCATCCGTGGCACACTGCTCAGGGCAGTGGTGGAGTCCCCATCCCTGAGAAGGTTTAACAGTGGTGTGAATGTGGCACCTGGGGACCTGGGTTAGTGTTGGTCTTGGGAGTGCTGGGGGAGCCGTTGGACTCGGTGATCATTGAATCATGGATCAGTTTGGGTTGGAAGGGACCTTACACCTGACCCAGTTCCACCCCCCTGCCATGGACACCTTCCACTGCCCCAGATTACTCCCAGCCCCATCCAGCCTGGCCTTGAACACTGCCAGGGACGGGGCAGCCACAGCTTCTCCGTGCACGCTGTGCCAGGGCCTCTCCACCCTCACAGGGAGGGATTCCTTCCCAACATCCCCGCTAAACTCCCCTCTGGCAGTGGGAAGCCATTCCCCTCTGTCCTGTCACTCCAGGCCCTTGTCTAAAGTCCAGACCTCTTGGAGCCCCTTCAGGCACTGGAATCGAGGTAACAGCTCATCAACTGCTTGGCTTCTCTTCCTGCTGACAGAACACTTCTGCTCTCTAATGGAATGTAGAGTTCTCTTTGTTTACATCTTTGATATAATACCTTTTCTGTCATCAGGAGACTGCAAAGGATCTGTGTTGAGGCCCCAGAAATGACGATGTTGCTGGGAGTGTCGTGGTTATGATATGGCTGTTTAAGGCAGGATCTGTCAGAATGGACACTGGTGACTCCTGCAGAGGCGGCTGCATCAGCACCGGCTCATCCCATGCTCATCCCATAGATCTTGGAATGGTGTCTGTGTACATGGGGGCAAATCAGACCTTCCACACCAAAAAGATGAATTGTAGCTGAACCCCACTGGCTTCAGTGGGAGCTACACATCTATCTGATAGCTCAGATATAAATTTAGATGGGATAAGCAGTGCCCTTGGTCTGAAGCTGCAATTCAGAATGAGCTGAACCAATCCTGCCTGTAAAAAAAGCCAGTTTTAATATGAGTCTGGAGCTTTTCCCTGTATCCCACTGAAATACGAATTGGTGAAATCCATCAGAAAGTCAGATTAGTTTTTCTACAAGGTTTCAGTGGGGGGCTTTACAAACCTTTTATCCTTAAATACTGATGACTTGTAGTAAGAGTCTGGAATGAACTGTAAAGGACCTTAAAATCTTGGTGAATTTTGGCTTTCAGATTCAGCCAGCAAGGACCTGTGTGAGTTATTCCGAGATGTTATTATATGAAGGAAATCCCAGTGAAAACACATTGGCCTTCACAGTTTGTGGTCAGAGCTACCCCCTACAGTATTGTTTCAGCCTTTATCTCACACCAGTTTTTATCTACTTCATTAAGTCGCATAACTTGTTTTTGACTAAAGTACTTCTCAGTAACATAAATACAATTATCACCTTTCAGTCTTCTCACTATTAAATAGAACACATTTTAAACCTCTCATTTCCTATTTTCCCCAGGTATTTGTGGACCTTTTCTGTTCCACCTTTTCAAAAATAATATCAAACAGGAAGCTTTTACTTTCAGTTTCACTATTGCTGTGTACACAAATGCATCACCAACACTTTATTAGAGTAGGTTTAACTTCTCCTGACCCAATTTCTTTTGCACTCCAGAGTGAATATTACCTGGAATTACTGATTTTAAAACTATTCCTAATGGAATAAAACAGGCCTCCATCGTTCCACTTGAGAATTAGTAATAAAGCTTTGTGGCTTTTCTATTCTGAATGTTGGTTGTGTTTACTTTCCTGTATTATTTCCAAGATAATACTAGTTATTTTAGAGACTCTTCTTTCACTGTAAATGCAGTGTACATGTGTAAGTGGTGTTTGTTTGGTTTTCATGAATTACAATGTGTTTGCATTGTTACACTGGATTAGTGCAGTAATCTGGGTAATTACTGTTTGTCACCAGTGTCCTACTAGGCTCCCTGTGCCAACGGCCTGCAAACAAGGGACACCCGTGTCCCAGATTGATGATGTCTGGATTAAAACAAAGCGTGTGCAACGAGAGAGACCTAATTTCAGACTGTGGTAGCTGCAGCTGCTGGGACTGCAGCTGTGCATAGCATGGCAGCAAACACCCTGAGCAGCTGGGCAGCAGCAGGGAGTGACCAGCCTGGGCAGCAGCAAGGAGAGCTCTGCTGCACTGTTCTCCACAGGAGCCAACACAGCCCACGTGTGTCTGACAGGTCACGCTGGGGTACTGCTGTAGCCCAGTTTTGGCAACAGCCTAAACAGGAGCACTGTGAGGGGTCTTAGCACTGACCAAGAGGGGATTGAACAAATCTGAGTCCTCAAGTGCCACAGAAATCAGAACTCATGGGGATGTGGCACTCAAGCACATGGTTTAGTGGTGAACGTGGTGATGGTGCTGGGCTGGTGGTCGGTCTTGATGCTCTTGCAGGTCTATTGTGACCGTAATGATTCTGTGATTCCATGATTTTAAAGCTGAAATCATGGAAATCTAACCTGATGGGAGCTTGGCTTCTGGTAGGTTTAGATGGGATACTGGCAGGAAGTTCTCCTCTGTGAGGGTGGGGAGGCCCTTGCACAGTTTGTCCAGAGAAGCTGTGGCAGCCCCATCCCTGGAAGTGTCCAAGGCCAGGTTGGACAGGGCTGGGAGCAACCTGGAATAGTGGGAGGTGGCCCTGCCTGTGGCAGGGGGTGGGACTGGATGGGCTTTGAGGTCCCTTCCCACCCAAATCATTCCATGATTCTGTGAATACCACAACTGGCCCCTGGCTCCATCCACCAGGGAACCGGTGGCCCATGTAATCACTGACAGAATGCAAGGAACAGACACATTACCTGCCCCAAAGGCACCACGAGCAGAGACAAGGTAATCTGGAGAGCAGGAACTCATTCCAGAGTCACTTCTTTAGCAGTGCAGATCCACAGGCTCTCTGATAATGGAGGAGGTGGTGGTGAATCTTCCCCTTGACTCCACACTGGTGACTCATCCCAGCTGCCACTCTGGGTTTGATCTGTTCAGGCTCTGCATTTATACACATCAGATTATCTGGGTTAAGTGCAGCTTTGCTTTCACCCTTTGTCTGTCTGCTCTGAAGCTGTTTAACGTGATCTGCCTGTTTTTATGCCAGCTCAGTCTCAAGGAGTCCCAGGCACTGAGTGGCACTGAGCTGATTTTTTCTGCAGTGACCGGAGGTTCGGTCACTCAACTCACAGGTCCCTAATCCAATTCCCACCCCCTGCTGTGCTGACAGATTGGAAAAGTCTCTTCAGTGGATGCAAGAGTCATCCCCCTCTAGTTCTTCACACTGACTTTTTATTGTAAAGAACTGTGGAGAAATCCCACATTATTCTAACAAGCAGAATCAACATCTGAATGGAACTCTAGGAGTGGGAGCAGGAATGTGGCCTTGCACAGTTTTACTCTTAGAAGTTGTTTGCTTTTTTAAAGAAAACTGCCTTCAATTACTGGGGCTGATGGGGAATAATCTGCAAAGAATCAATGTTATATGTATACAGCAGCACTGTTTGGGCACCAAGTTGTTGTGAGAGTTTGCTTTTTTGTTTACCTGTGTTCAGCCCTGACGGCCATCATCTCCTTCTGAGGAAAAACCCAGGAAGGGTTCCTTGATCTAAGGAAGGATCCTTGGATCAGGTCACCTGGCCTTAACCTCACTGATCACACTGGAGGGTTCCCTGTGCAGATGGGGGGGATTCAGAACATCCAGTATGACCTGATGAAGAGAAAAATCCAGACCTGCTTGGCTGGGCCAGGTAATGCTCCCCCACAGGAACAAGGACATCCAGAGCCAGAGCTCATCCCCAGATTGGTAGAGCCCCTATTTTCAGCAGTCACGGGAAACACATTTTTATTTCTAGTCCAGACTTGTCACTGTCTGAAACTCCCTTATGAGGGGATGAGGTGCAGACACTGATCTCTTCTCTGCGGTCATCACTGACAGTATGCAAGGGAATGGCCTGAAGTTGTGTCAGGGGAGGCTAGGTTGAAATTAGAAAAAGGTTCTTCACCCAGAGGGTGTTTGGGCACTGGAGTGGGTGCCCCAGAGCAGCGGTCACAGCACCGAGCCCGACACAGTTTGAGAGCTGTTGGGACAATGCACTGTGGCACATGTGCAAGTCCTGGGGACACGAGCCGGGCTCGGTGACCCTGCGAGTCCCGGGGACAGGAGCCGGGCTCGGTGACCCTGCGAGGGCTCGAGGACACGAGCCCGGCTCGGTGACCCTGCGAGTCCCGGGGACAGGAGCTGGGCTGGGTGACCCTGCGAGTCCTGAGGACACGAGCCGGGCTGGGTGACCCTGCGAGGGCTGAGGACACGAGCCGGGCTCGGTGACCCTGCGAGTCCCGGGGACAGGAGCCGGGCTCGGTGACCCTGCGAGTCCCGGGGACACGAGCCGGGCTCGGTGACCCTGCGAGTCCCGGGGACAGGAGCCGGGCTCGGTGACCCTGCGAGTCCCGGGGACAGGAGCCGGGCTCGGTGACCCTGCGAGTCCCGGGGACAGGAGCCGGGCTCGGTGACCCTGCGAGGGCTGAGGACACGAGCCGGGCTCGGTGACCCTGCGAGTCCCGGGGACACGAGCCGGGCTCGGTGACCCTGCGAGTCCCGGGGACACGAGCCGGGCTCGGTGACCCTGCGAGTCCCGGGGACAGGAGCCGGGCTCGGTGACCCTGCGAGTCCCGGGGACAGGAGCCCGGCTCGGTGACCCTGCGGCCCCGCCCAGCTCCGCTCACTCCGCGATTCCCTGATCCACACAAACTGGTGCTGCAGCGAGTAGAGACGGCAAACAAGGTTTTGCACTCAGGTGCACTGGGTGTCTCCGCTGTTCTCAAGAGAAACAGCCTCACTGCACAGCGGCTCCCCCTCAGAACGTTGGTTTAAAGTTATTAAATAATTCACCACAGCTGCAGGTAAATGGTTTCTGCGGGCAGCGAAACCATTCACTGTCGGGGCGCAGCCCGGAGCCGGTTCATTGCCGGATCCCCCGAGCCGCGCCCGGAGCCGGTTCATTGCCGGATCCCCCGAGCCGCGCCCGGAGCCGCTCCGCTGCGGGATCCGCTCGGTCTGGGCCGGGCGCGCATGACGTCACGCTGACGCCATCGGGGAGCGTCACTGAGACGTCACTGCACGTCATCGGGGAGAGGCAGCGCGCAGGGTCACGTGACGGCGTCACCTGGCAGGGCCGCGCCCCCGCTACTTCCGGCCCGGCCCGGCCCCGCGGCTCCGGTCCGCTCCGGGCCCCGCTCCGGGCCCCGCTCCGGGCCCCGGTCCCGCCCTGACCCCGCTCCCGCCCCGGCCCGGTCCGGCCAAGTAAGGAAAGCCAAGACAATGAAGATCTTGCTGTGTTTCATATTGGTTTTTTCCCATCCCTGAATACTGATATTCTCAGAGCTGGCAGTAATTTGGAAGTGCATTAATCCCTGCTCCCAGAATCAGTAGGAGCATCTTTGCTGGATTATGCAGTGAGTAACAACCATCACCCCAGTGCTGATACTGGAATTGCAGACTTCACACAGGGAAAACCACTGTGACTAAAGGCTCTAAAATGTAAAGTAAACTTTATTATCCTTGAACCACAAAATAGATTTCTTTGGTTGTACAAATTTCACTAGTTACAGTCTTGATGCGCTAATTTTCCCTCAGAGTCTCTTGGGAGAGAACAGGAGAGAATCCAGAGCCTGGCACCAGGTACCGCACAGGGAAAGGAGAGAAGAATCACAAGTTAGTCACCAAAACCCAGCCAGGATTGTTTCCAAAACTGCTGCTGTTAAAAAGCAAATGCTAAAATTAGATTTAAAAAGGAAAAGCTCAAATTGCTGATGATGGAAGCAGCTGCAGTGCTGCTGTGAGATTATCAGAGTTTCCCCTTCACAAGTCTGTAAAATCAAAACATACAGAGTCAGTTAAAATGATCCGCTGGATTTTGGCATGAAAGGAGAGGCTCAACTAAAAAACTGCACCCAAAAATCTGCATCCAGCTCTTCCTTCAGCAAATGTACAAGCAGATGTGCCTGTCACTGCCCAGCCACTGTGAGGCTCAAGGTCCAACCCTGGTCTTACTGGGGAGTCAGAGAGCACCAATGGACAGGGAACGGGATTGTGCCGAGCTCGGACCTTCCTCACCGTTAGAGGCAGTGAAAAAAACCAAAGGGTTGTTTCCCCTCACTAGTGGCAGCAGAGGCTGATGGCAGAGCTGGGAGCAGCAGCTGTGACCTCCACATCTGCAGAGCTCACACGATACAGAACCTGCTCACAGCCCTGTTCCACGTGTGGGAACCAGGACTCACACCCCACTCATTTCTCATTTTCCCTTTTCCCTCTTGCGTGGGCAAACGTGCATTTTCCGTGTCCTCCGTGGAAAGGGGCCTGAAGCCAACGAGCTGGCAAAGTGGAACTGTGTAGTTATTGCAAGGCACAGGCCAGCCCCATGCTGCTCTGGTGCTGCTGGTGCTGGCAGCCCCAGCAGCAGCCGTGCTTCCCTCCCCACCTGCCGCGGGCACTGGGCACTCCCCAGCAGCGTCTCCCCTGGTCCTCTGACTCCCACCTGACCCCAGCAACGCCACATTCCACCCACCCCCAGTTCCTCAACTCTACCCACTAAGGTACCTGCTGCCACACCTCCCACCTCTGCCACCGTGTCCTGCTCCCCACTGCTGCCACCCCCTCAGCCCTGCTCGGCTCCGGGCTCCATCCCATCGCTGCCCCAGCTGCAGGAGACAGACTGCCCCTCTGAGTGCTCCTGGAGGGCTCACTGTGGGTGTGAGCAGGGGCATGGCACCACCCAGGGAGGGACCTGTCCCCAGCACAGGTGGCAGAGCTGCCTCTGGGTTCCTGGAGCACAGAGTGCCAGTGGCAGAGGGAGGCACTTTGCTGAAATTCTGGTGGATTTTTTTTTTTTCTTTTCCTTCTTTTTGCCTCCAAGCTTCCCATTCCCAAGCACTCCCAAAGGGAAGTGAGGTGACACAGTGCAGGAGGTGGGAGGAGATGCTTTTTGGCAAAAGACTGGAAATTAAATAGGAGAAAAGGCAGGCTGGGCCTTCCTCCTGATCCCACCAGAGGAGGAGCTCCTTTTAACCACTACAAAACCCAAGCTGAGGCAGTAACAGCTGGAGCCCAACACACTCTCACACTCCTACATTCTCCCTGTCCTACCCTTCCCCACACACAATATTTACAGGCTAACAAGCTGCCCACTGTCCTGGCCACCCTTCCTCTCCACGTGCCAGCAGTCAGTCCAGTGTTGTCCCAGAGCTGGGATGCGCCCAGCGCAGTGTCGGTGACACGAGGGCGGCTCGCAGCCCCGCAGGAGTCAGCTGGCCACAGGCCCACGGGCAGCCCAGGGCCCGCAGCTGCAGCAGGGGCAGCCGGGGCTGTCCCCGGGCACAGCTGGGCTGTGCCAGGCGGCGCCGAGCAGGGTCACCTATGTGGGGACAGCGGTCTCCAGGCTGCGCCGGCCGGGCCGCAGCTTGCGCTTGCTGCTGAACAGGGCCACGTCCTCCAGGGCTGGGGCAGCTGCTGCTGCTGCTGCTGCTGCTGCTGCTGCCGCCGAGTCCCGGCCTCCCAGCGCCGCCTCCTCCTCCTGCTCGGGCTGCCCGTCCTGCTCCCGGGGACCTGCAACCACAGGGGACACTGAGAGGAGAGCTGAGCACAGAGCTGAGCACAGAGCTGAGCACAGAGCTGAGCACAGAGCTGAGCACAGAGCTCTGGACCTGCAACCACAGGAGACACTGAGAGGAGAGCTGAGCACAGAGCTCTGGAACTGCAACCACAGGAGACACAGAGCTGAGCACAGAGCTCTGGGAGCTGCAGCAACAGGAGACACAGAGCTGAGCACAGAGCTGAGCACAGAGCTCTAGGAGCTGCAGCAACAGGAGACAGAGCTGAGCACAGAGCTGAGCACAGAGCTGAGCACACAGCTGAGCACAGAGCTCTGGACCTGCAACCACAGGAGACACAGAACTGAGCACAGAGCTGAGCACAGAGCTGAGCACAGAGCTCTGGACCTGCAACCACAGGAGACACAGAACTGAGCACAGAGCTGAGCACAGAGCTGAGTACAGAGCTGAGCACAGAGCTCTGGGAGCTGCAGCAACAGGAGACACAGAGCTGAGCACAGAGCTGAGCACAGAGCTCTGGAACTGCAACCACAGGAGACACTGAGAGGAGAGCTGAGCACAGAGCTGAGCACAGAGCTGAGCACAGAGCTCTGGGAGCTGCAGCAACAGGAGACACAGAGCTGAGCACAGAGCTGAGCACACAGCTGAGCACAGAGCTCTGGAACTGCAGCAACAGGAGACACAGAACTGAGCACAGAGCTGAGCACAGAGCTGAGCACAGAGCTCTGGAACTGCAGCAACAGGAGACACAGAGCTGAGCACAGAGCTGAGCACAGAGCTCTGGAACTGCAACCACAGGAGACACAGAACTGAGCACAGAGCTGAGTACAGAGCTGAGCACAGAGCTCTGGGAGCTGCAGCAACAGGAGACAGAGCTGAGCACAGAGCTGAGCACAGAGCTCTGGAACTGCAACCACAGGAGACACTGAGAGGAGAGCTGAGCACAGAGCTGAGCACAGAGCTGAGCACAGAGCTCTGGAACTGCAGCAACAGGAGACACTGAGGAGGAGAGCTGAGCACAGAGCTCTGGAACTGCAACAACAGGAGACACAGAGCTGAGCACAGAGCTGGGCACAGAGCTGAGCACAGAGCTCTGGAACTGCAACCACAGGAGACACTGAGAGGAGAGCTGGGCACAGAGCTGAGCACAGAGCTCTGGGAGCTGCAGCAACAGGAGACACAGAGCTGAGCCTGAGCTGAGCACAGAGCTGAGCACAGAGCTCTGGAACTGCAGCAACAGGAGACACAGAGCTGAGCACAGAGCTGAGCACAGAGCTGAGCACAGAGCTCTGGAACTGCAACCATAGGAGACACTGAGAGGAGAGCTGAGCACAGAGCTGAGCACAGAGCTGAGCACAGAGCTCTGGGAGCTGCAGCAACAGGAGACACAGAGCTGAGCACAGAGCTGAGCACAGAGCTGAGCACAGAGCTCTGGGAGCTGCAGCAACAGGAGACAGAGCTGAGCACAGAGGCTGAGCACAGAGCTGAGCACAGAGCTCTGGAACTGCAGCAACAGGAGACACTGAGAGGAGAGCTGAGCACAGAGCTCTGGAACTGCAACAACAGGAGACACAGAGCTGAGCACAGAGCTGAGCACAGAACTGAGCACAGAGCTGAGCACAGAGGCTGAGCACAGAGCTCTGGAACTGCAACCACAGGAGACACTGAGGAGGAGAGCTGAGCACAGAGCTCTGGAACTGCAACAACAGGAGACACAGAGCTGAGCACAGAGCTGAGCACAGAGCTGAGCACAGAGCTCTGGAACTGCAACCACAGGAGACACTGAGAGGAGAGCTGAGCACAGAGCTGAGCACAGAGCTCTGGGAGCTGCAGCAACAGGAGACACAGAGCTGAGCACAGAGCTGAGCACAGAGCTGAGCACAGAGCTCTGGAACTGCAACCATAGGAGACACTGAGAGGAGGCTGAGCACAGAGCTGAGCACAGAGCTGAGCACAGAGCTCTGGGAGCTGCAGCAACAGGAGACACAGAGGCTGAGCACAGAGCTGAGCACAGAGCTGAGCACAGAGCTCTGGGAGCTGCAGCAACAGGAGACAGAGCTGAGCACAGAGCTGAGCACAGAGCTGAGCACAGAGCTCTGGAACTGCAACCATAGGAGACACTGAGAGGAGAGCTGAGCACAGAGCTGAGCACAGGAGCTGAGCACAGAGCTCTGGGAGCTGCAGCAACAGGAGACACAGAGCTGAGCACAGAGCTGAGCACAGAGCTGAGCACAGAGCTCTGGAACTGCAACCACAGGAGACACTGAGAGGAGAGCTGAGCACAGAGCTCTGGAACTGCAACCACAGGAGACACTGAGAGGAGAGCTGAGCACAGAGCTCTGGAACTGCAACCACAGGAGACACAGGCTGAGCATAGAGCTCTGGGAGCTGCAGCAACAGGAGACACAGAGCTGAGCACAGAGCTGAGCACAGAGCTCTAGGAGCTGCAGCAACAGGAGACAGAGCTGAGCACAGAGCTGAGCACAGAGCTGAGCACACAGCTGAGCACAGAGCTCTGGACCTGCAGCCACAGGAGACACAGAACTGAGCACAGAGCTGAGCACAGAGCTGAGCACAGAGCTCTGGGAGCTGCAGCAACAGGAGACAGAGCTGAGCACAGAGCTGAGCACAGAGCTGAGCACAGAGCTCTGGAACTGCAACCACAGGAGACACTGAGAGGAGAGCTGAGCTGGAGCTGAGCAGGCTGAGCACAGAGCTGAGCACAGAGCTCTGGGAGCTGCAGCAACAGGAGACACAGAGCTGAGCACAGAGCTGAGCACAGAGCTCTAGGAGCTGCAGCAACAGGAGACAGAGCTGAGCACAGAGCTGAGCACAGAGCTGAGCACAGAGCTGAGCACAGAGCTCTGGACCTGCAACCACAGGAGACACAGAACTGAGCACAGAGCTGAGCACACAGCTGAGCACAGAGCTCTGGAACTGCAGCAACAGGAGACACAGAACTGAGCACAGAGCTGAGCACAGAGCTCTGGGAGCTGCAGCAACAGGAGACAGAGCTGAGCACAGAGCTGAGCACAGAGCTGAGCACAGAGCTCTGGGAGCTGCAGCAACAGGAGACACAGAGCTGAGCACAGAGCTGAGCACACAGCTGAGCACAGAGCTCTGGAACTGCAGCAACAGGAGACACAGAACTGAGCACAGAGCTGAGCACAGAGCTGAGCACAGAGCTCTGGAACTGCAGCAACAGGAGACACAGAGCTGAGCACAGAGGCTGAGCACAGAGCTCTGGAACTGCAACCACAGGAGACACAGAACTGAGCACAGAGCTGAGTACAGAGCTGAGCACAGAGCTCTGGGAGCTGCAGCAACAGGAGACAGAGCTGAGCACAGAGCTGAGCACAGAGCTGAGCACAGAGCTGAGCACAGAGCTCTGGGAGCTGCAGCAACAGGAGACACAGAGCTGAGCACAGAGCTGAGCACACAGCTGAGCACAGAGCTCTGGAACTGCAGCAACAGGAGACACAGAGGAGGAGAGCTGAGCACAGAGCTGAGCACAGAGCTCTGGAACTGCAGCAACAGGAGACACTGAGAGAGCTGAGCACAGAGCTGAGCACAGAGCTGAGCACAGAGCTCTGGAACTGCAGCAACAGGAGACACAGAGCTGAGCACAGAGCTGAGCACAGAGCTCTGGAACTGCAGCAACAGGAGACACAGAGCTGAGCACAGAGCTGAGCACAGAGCTCTGGAACTGCAACCACAGGAGACACAGAACTGAGCACAGAGCTGAGTACAGAGCTGAGCACAGAGCTCTGGAACTGCAGCAACAGGAGACACAGAGCTGAGCACAGAGCTGAGCACAGAGCTCTGGAACTGCAACCACAGGAGACACAGAACTGAGCACAGAGCTGAGTACAGAGCTGAGCACAGAGCTCTGGGAGCTGCAGCAACAGGAGACACAGAGCTGAGCACAGAGCTGAGCACAGAGATCTGGAACTGCAACCACAGGAGACACAGAACTGAGCACAGAGCTGAGTACAGAGCTGAGCACAGAGCTCTGGGAGCTGCAGCAACAGGAGACACAGAGCTGAGCACAGAGCTGAGCACAGAGCTCTGGAACTGCAACCACAGGAGACACTGAGACTGAGCACAGAGCTGAGTACAGAGCTGAGCACAGAGCTCTGGAACTGCAACCACAGGAGACACTGAGAGGAGGCTGAGCACAGAGCTCTGGAACTGCAACAACAGGAGACACAGAGCTGAGCACAGAGCTGAGCACAGAGCTGAGCACAGAGCTCTGGAACTGCAACCACAGGAGACACTGAGAGGAGAGCTGAGCACAGAGCTGAGCACAGAGCTCTGGGAGCTGCAGCAACAGGAGACACAGAGCTGAGCACAGAGCTGAGCACAGAGCTGAGCACAGAGCTCTGGAACTGCAGCAACAGGAGACACAGAGCTGAGCACAGAGCTGAGCACAGAGCTCTGGAACTGCAACCACAGGAGACCTGAGACTGAGCACAGAGCTGAGTACAGAGCTGAGCACAGAGCTCTGGGAGCTGCAGCAACAGGAGACACTGAGAGAGAGCTGAGCACAGAGCTGAGCACAGAGCTGAGCACAGAGCTCTGGGAGCTGCAGCAACAGGAGACACAGAGCTGAGCACAGAGCTGAGCACACAGCTGAGCACAGAGCTCTGGAACTGCAGCAACAGGAGACACAGAGACTGAGCACAGAGCTGAGCACAGAGCTGAGCACAGAGCTCTGGAACTGCAGCAACAGGAGACACAGAGCTGAGCACAGAGCTGAGCACAGAGCTCTGGAACTGCAACCACTAGGAGACACAGAGACTGAGCACAGAGCTGAGTACAGAGCTGAGCACAGAGCTCTGGGAGCTGCAGCAACAGGAGACACAGAGCTGAGCACAGAGCTGAGCACAGAGCTCTGGGAGCTGCAGCAACAGGAGACACTGAGAGGAGAGCTGAGCACAGAGCTGAGCACAGAGCTGAGCACAGAGCTCTGGAACTGCAGCAACAGGAGACACTGAGAGGAGAGCTGAGCACAGAGCTCTGGAACTGCAACAACAGGAGACACAGAGCTGAGCACAGAGCTGAGCACAGAGCTCTGGGAGCTGCAGCAACAGGAGACACAGAGCTGAGCACAGAGCTGAGCACAGAGCTGAGCACAGAGCTCTGGAACTGCAACCACAGGAGACACTGAGAGGAGAGCTGAGCACAGAGCTCTGGAACTGCAACAACAGGAGACACAGAGCTGAGCACAGAGCTGAGCACAGAGCTGAGCACAGAGCTCTGGGAGCTGCAGCAACAGGAGACACAGAGCTGAGCACAGAGCTGAGCACAGAGCTCTGGAACTGCAACCACAGGAGACACTGGGCTGAGCACAGAGCTGAGCACAGAGCTGAGCACAGAGCTCTGGAACTGCAGCAACAGGAGACACTGAGCTGAGCACAGAGCTGAGTGCAGAGCTGAGCACAGAGCTCTGGAACTGCAACCACAGGAGACACTGAGAGGAGGCTGAGCACAGAGCTGAGCACAGAGCTGAGCACAGAGCTGAGCACAGAGCTGAGCACAGAGCTCTGGGAGCTGCAGCAACAGGAGACACAGAGCTGAGCACAGAGCTGAGCACAGAGCTGAGCACAGAGCTGAGCACAGAGCTGAGTACACATCTGAGCACAGAGCTCTGGAACTGCAGCAACCGGAGACACAGAGCTGAGCACAGAGCTGAGTACACATCTGAGCACAGAGCTCTGGAACTGCAACCACAGGAGACACTGAGAGGAGGCTGAGCACAGAGGCTGAGCACAGAGCTGAGCACAGAGCTCTGGAACTGCAGCAACAGGAGACACAGAGCTGAGCACAGAGCTGAGCACAGAGCTCTGGGAGCTGCAGCAACAGGAGACACAGAGCTGAGCACAGAGCTGAGCACAGAGCTCTGGAACTGCAGCAACAGGAGACACAGAGCTGAGCACAGAGCTGAGTGCAGAGCTGAGTGCAGAGCTGAGCACAGAGCTCTGGACCTGCAACCACAGGAGACACTGAGAGGAGAGCTGAGCACAGAGCTGAGCACAGAGCTCTGGAACTGCAACCACAGGAGACACTGAGTGCAGAGCTGAGCACAGAGCTGAGCACAGAGCTCTGGAACTGCAACCACAGGAGACAGAGCTGAGCACAGAGCTCTGGAACTGCAGCAACAGGAGACACAGAGCTGAGCACAGAGCTGAGCACAGAGCTCTGGAACTGCAACCCCAGGAGACAGAGCTGAGCACAGAGCTGAGTGCAGAGCTCTGGAACTACAACCACAGGAGATGTGAGAGCTGAGCACAGCTCTGGGGTAAGCTGGGCAGGAGCTGGGCTGAAGTCCTGCCCTGGGAGCCAGGGCTGCCCAGAGCTGTGGTTGCAGCAGCCTGGGCTCATGGAAGGTGTCCTTGGGTGATCTCACAAGTCCCTTCCCAGCCAAACCCTTCTGTGGTTCTGGCAGCACACAGCTGGCACAGCTCATGCAGATGTTGAGGCTCTCTCTGGTTTGTGTAGCAAAGACCCTCAAAGCTCATGTCATCCCACGTGCCCCAGGCAGGGACACTTTCCACCAGCTCAGGCTGCTCCAAGCCTGCCCAGCCCAGCCTTGAACCCTTCCAGGGGGTGTCCAGGGCATGGCCAGGTGCCAGGCTGGGACAGCACCGGGCTCAGTCACTCACAGCAGCCCCATGCCCAGAATTGCTGTGACCTGTAGCTCAAGGTGGCCACTGTGGGTCCTGGGAAGGGAGTGCCACGTGTGAGGACACCTGCCTGTGGCACCCATCAGTCACTGAGCATGACTGCAAGTGCCAGGCTGAATGGAAAACCAAGTGTCCTGCAGTGCTGCAGCTCTCCAGGCCTTGCACCCCCTGACTTTCGGGTCTGGGGGGCTGAGGGGTCCCTCTGCCAGGGAGGGGAGCAGCTGTGGCCACAGACTGGCCCAGCTGGGCAGGAGGGCTTTAAACTGCCCCAGAGACAGGCTGGGACAGTGTGTGCCTGCAGAGTGGAGGGCAGCACCCAGAGCTGAGGGGACAGGCAGGGAGCTGAGGGGCAGGAGCTGAGCAGGGCCCACAGGAGCACTGCAGGGACAGGTGACACCCTGAGCAGCACTGCAGGGACAGGTGACACTCCTGACCTGACTGCAGGGACAGGTGACACCCTGAGCAGCACTGCAGGGACAGGTGGCTGCAGGGACAGGTGACACTCCTGACATCTCAGCTGTCCCAGCTGGGACAGACAGACACTGTCACAGCTGGGGACAGACAGACACTGTCACAGCTCATCTGTCACAGCTGGGACAGACAGACACTGTCCCAGCTGGGACAGACAGACACTGTCACATCTCAGCTGTGTCACAGCTGGGACAGACAGACACTGTCACAGCTCAGCTGTCCCAGCTCAGACAGACACTGCCACAGCTCGGCTGTTAGCTGGTTGATCGTCGTGTCACAGCTGGGACAGACAGACACTGTCACATCTCAGCTGTGTCACAGCTGGGGACAGACAGACACTGTCACAGCTGGGACAGACAGACACTGTCACATCTCAGCTGTGTCACAGCTGGGGACAGACAGAACAGACAGACAGACAGACACTGTCCCAGCTGGGGACTGTGTGTCACCTGCAGCAGGTGACACAGGCCAACCCTCCCCTGCCAGCTCCTCCTGCCCCTGCCCCAGGACACACAGCTGGAGGAAACCAGGCTTGCTTTAACACAGCACATGGAAAATGAGCTCTCAGTCAGTCACAGTGCCAGTGTCCCACCCAAACTGAGCTGGTGAGCACGGGGCTTTCACTCCAGAACAGACACAGCACCACACTGCCTCTGGGTGGGTGGCCAGGAGTGCCACCAGCCAGGGGACCCTCCAGAGCCACACAGGTGTGGCACAGCCAGCACTGCCTGGCTTACCTGAGCTGCTCCTGTCAGCCACCAGTCTGAGGTCATCAGCTGCATCAGGGGACTGGAAGAGAAGAGCAGGTGTGATCACTGAGCCCTGTGACGTGTGTGCCCAGCAATCCCCCACCTCCCCCTGCCCACAGCCTGCACAGAGCCTGTGCCCTCACAGGGTGCACAGAGTGCACAGAATTCAGAGAATGCACAGAATTCAGATAATTTACAGAATGCACAGAACTGACAGAATGCACAGAATTCAGAGAATGCACCAGAATGCACAGAATTGACAGAATGCACAGAATTCACCAAATGCACAGAATTCACCAAAATGCACAGAATTCACAGAATGCACAGAATTGACAGAATTGACAGAATTCTGAATTCACCAAATGCACAGAATTGACAGAATGCACAAAAATTCACCACAGAATTGACAGAATGCAGAGAATGCACAAAGTGCACAGAGTACACAGAGTGCACAGAATTGACTGGCACTGCCACAGTGGGGCCATGGCCAGAGGCTCCAGCTCAAATCCCTCGTGCCTGAGCCAAACCCTGCCTGGCCTGTGTGCAGGAGGAGAGGCAGGAACACAAGGGTGAAGAGTGGAGAAAAAGGCTTCAGGCTGAAAGAGGGGAGATTTATGGTGGATTTGAGAGAGAATCCTTTCCCCCATGAGTGGTGAGGCCCTGGCAGAGGAGCCCAGAGCAGCTGTGGCTGCCCCTGGACCCCTGGCAGGGCCCAGGCCAGGCTGGACAGGGTTTGGACCAAACTGGGACAATGGGACCTGTCCCTGCCCTGGCAGGGATGAGCTTTAAGGTCCCTCCAAACCCAAACCATCCCAGGATTCTGTGAGCTACTGCACTGCTGAGAGAGGCCCACAGTCACTGCCTGAGGATCTGGAGGTGCAGCTCCTCTGCAGGCACCTTCTCAGCCCCATGAAGAGCCAGGGCTGCACCTGGGGAATTTTGGGTGGTCTGGAGCTGCCACAGGGGACAGGTGTTGGTGGAGAACAGACACCAAATAAAGAAAAACTGCCTGAGAATGCCCAAACTGCAGCTCTGCCACAGCCAGAGTCTTTGCCGTGACACACCCTGGGCTGGGATGTGAGCTGAGGTGAGCCCAGCGTGGCACTGCTTGCTGGGGTAACTGCTCCATGGTCTGTACATAAAGCTAATAAACCTACCTAAAGCCATTCAGACACAGACTATGTGCTCCATGGTCTGTATATAAAACTAATAAACCCACCTGAAACCATTCAGACACAGGGTAACTGCTCCATGGTCTGTACATAAAGCTAATAAACCCACCTAAAGCCATTCAGACACAGGGTAACTGCTCCATGGTCTGTATATAAAACTAATAAACCCACCTGAAATCATTCAGACACAGGGTATGTGCTCCATGGTCTGTATATAAAACTAATAAACCCACCTGAAATCATTCAGACACAGGGTATGTGCTCCATGGTCTGTACATAAAGCTAATAAACCTACCTAAAGCCATTCAGACACAGGGTATCTGCTCCATGGTCTGTGCATAAACTAATAAACCACCTGAGAACATTCGGACACAGGGTATGTGCTCCATGGTCTGTACATAGAGCTAATAAACCCACCTGAAATCATTCAGACACAGGGTATGTGCTCCATGGTCTGTGTATAAAACTAATAAACCCACCTAAAGCCATTCCAGACCCCAGGGTAACTGCTCCATGGTCTGTACATAAACCTAATAAACCCACCTAAAGCCATTCAGACCACAGGGTAACTGCTCCATGGTCTGTACATAGAGCTAATAAACCTACCTGAAAGTCATTCAGACACAGGGTAACTGCTCCATGGTCTGTGTATAAAACTAATAAACCTACCTAAAGCCATTCAGACACAGGGTATCTGCTCTGATCACCTCCAGAGCATTCCATGACAAAGCAGGTTAAGCCAGGCCCTTTTAGGGAGGAGAGGCACCTCACCATGGCATCCACTCTCAGAACCAGGTGCTCACTGGCAGCAGAACCACCCTGAGAACAGCACCCAGCTGCTCCTGGGCAGGACACCAGGCACAGATGTGAAAATCCACATCTGGACATTCACATCAGCTCCATGCTGGCAGCTCTGCCCATCATTTCTCTAACTCCTTTCTCCCTTTTAGTTCTCATCTTGCACTTAAAAGTATTTCAGGAGCCATTCTGGTGAAGATGCATGTGTTTTATATCTGCAAAGCTTTTGTCATTCATTTCAAAACCATCTGGAGCAGCTTTTTCCTAATTCCATTGGCTGAAGCCTCCAGTCAGCCCTCAGTGTTCAGCAAGGGCTCTGCAGAGGGCTCCCAAACCCCTCAGCTCTTCCAGCAAACCAAGCCCTGGCCTCTGCAGAGCAGGCTCACATGCAGTTTGTACCTGGATTTCGTAAACAGGTTTGGAGGAAGGAATAGCAGCAAATTCCCGGTAGTCAAACTTCTTTTCAGACAGTGACTAGAAGGGACAGCAAAGGGAGGAAACAGAAAAGAGAGAGTGAGGGGAGAGGAACAGGGGAGAGGCAGCAGGCAGCTGAGCAGAGATCACAGCAGCAGCAGAGGGACGTGGCCAGGGAGGCAGGAGAGGCTGGGCAGAGGCTGGACAGAGGCTGGAACAGGGGACATGCCTGGGCCACCCCTGGGGAATCCCTGGGACACACTGGGACATCCCTGGGACACCCTGGGACATCCTGAGACATCCCTGGGACACCCTGGGACACTCTGGGACACTCCTGGGACAGGGACATCCCTGGGACACCCCTGGGACAGGGACACCCTGGGACACCCTGGGACACCCCTGGGACACCCCTGGGACATCATGAGACATCCCTGGGACACCCTGGGGACACCCTGGGGACACCCTGGGGACACTCCTGGGACACCCCTGGGACAGAGACATCCCTGGGACACCCCTGGGACACCCTGGGACACCCTGGGACACACTGGGACATCCCTGGGACAACGCTGGGACAACCCTGGGACATCCTGAGACATCCCTGGGACACCCTGGGACACCCTGGGACACCCCTGGGACACTCCTGGGACACCCCTGGGACAGGGACATCCCTGGGACACCCCTGGGACAGGGACATCCCTGGGACACACTGGGACACACTGGGACACACTGGGACATCCCTGGGACAGGGACACCCTGGGACACCCCTGGGACACCCTGGGACACTCCTGGGCCACCCCTGGGACAGGGACACCCTGGGACATCCCTGGGACACCCTGGGACACTCCTGGGACACCCCTGGGACATCCTGAGACATCCCTGGGACACCCTGGGACACTCCTGGGACAGGGACACCCCTGGGACACGCCTGGGACAGTGCCTCTGCTCCAGCTGCCTCTGGAGCCAGGACAGGGGTTTGGAGTCAAGAGGAAACTCCATGTGCTCCAGGGAAATGCTAATGCACACTCAGTCAGGTAGGAAACCTGGTTTTGGGGGGAAATTCGTGGCAAGGGTTCTGATAGCTGGAGCAGAGTCAGAATTTCAGTGCAGAGCTGCATTAGGGTGTGACCTGGCAGGACAAGGTTCCCTTTACAAGGCTGAGACCTGGTCTGTCTCACCAGTTCTTACAGCTCTGTGCAGCAATGTCCCGTGGCACTGCTCAGGCTTAGGAAAGGAAAATGCTGATTGCAGCTGAAGGTTTTGTGCTGTTGAGGAAATGCCGGGCCAAGAAGTGGAGTAAAAGGCTTTCAGAACCCAGGCAAAGACTTTCAGAACTCAGGCAAAGGATTTCTGAGCATGGGGAAAGGATTTCTGAGTGTGGGGAAAGGATTTCTGAGCGTGGGGAAAGGATTTCTGAGCGTGGGGAAAGGATTTCTGAGTGTGGGGAAAGGCCCTCTGACCATGGTGGAAACGTTTCTGAACCTGGGAGAGGCTTTCTGACCACGTGGAAAGCCTTCTGGACAAGGAGGTGAAGCACAGCAAGGATGACAAAGCAGGTGCCACATGGGAGCTGCAGCCAAGGAGGTGCCTCTGGCAGGAATGTGGCCAAGCTCCCTGCACCCTGCAGCCAGGCCAGGCCCAAGGAGCAAGTGGGGACCCACAGGAGGAGGACCCAGGAACCCCAGGATTGAGGAAGGTGAGGAAAGCAAGCAGGAGAGCATCATACCAGCCTTCCTGGGGAAGTGACGTTCCTGGGGCTGCAGTCTGCACGAGGGGACAGAAGAGCACAGTCAGTGACAGCTGTGTGACACAGCCCCAGAGCTCCTCCCTCAGCAGCATTTCAGCGTGGAGACACCACTCTGGGGGCAGAGCCTGCCTCCTGCCCTCCCAACAAACCCTCTACTGCTTTCCCACACAATCAGGGTGCTGTGTCCCCACCCTGGCTCCCTGCAGCCTCACCTCCACCTCAGGTGCTGCCACAGGTGAGGCTGCAGCAGCTCTCCTGGCTGTTCTGAGCAGGAGAGAATGTTCTGCAGGGCCCTGCCTGGCTCTGTTCTCACCAGGTGAGGCTGTAGGAACCCTGCCTGGCTCTGCTCTCACCAGGTGAGGCTGCAGGACCCTGCCTGGCTCTGTTCTCACCAGGTGAGGCTGTAGGAACCCTGCCTGGCTCTGCTCTCACCAGGTGAGGCTGCAGGACCCTGCCTGGCTCTGTTCTCACCAGGTGAGGCTGTAGGAACCCTGCCTGGCTCTGCTCTCACCAGGTGAGGCTGCAGGACCCTGCCTGGCTCTGTTCTCACCAGGTGAGGCTGTAGGAACCCTGCCTGGCTCTGCTCTCACCAGGACCCTGCCTGGCTCTGCTCTCACCAGGTGAGGCTGCAGGGCCCTGCCTGGCTCTGCTCTCACCAGGTGAGGCTGCAGGACCCTGCCTGGCTCTGTTCTCACCAGGTGAGGCTGCAGGGCCCTGCCTGGCTCTGCTCTCACCAGGTGAGGCTGCAGGGCCCTGCCTGGCTCTGCTCTCACCAGGTGAGGCTGCAGGACCCTGCCTGGCTCTGTTCTCACCAGGTGAGGCTGCAGGGCCCTGCCTGGCTCTGCTCTCACCAGGTGAGGCTGCAGGGCCCTGCCTGGCTCTGCTCTCACCAGGTGAGGCTGTAGGAACCCTGCCTGGCTCTGCTCTCAGCAGGACCCTGCCTTCCCCCCAGCAGCAGCAGTGCCCCCTCACCTTCCAGCGGCGTTGGGGGACGGCGTGGGCGCCGGGAGGGTGACTCTGCCAGCTGCTCCAGGGGCTGCGCTTCTTCCCCTCCTTGGACTTGGCAATGACCATCTGGGCCTTGAGAGCGTCCTGCTCCAGGGACTTCATCCTGCTCGGGAACAGGCAGGGGACAGAGGCTGTCAGAGCCTGCCCGGGGGCAGTGCCACCTGTGTGTGCAGGGCAGTGCCAGTGTCACCTGTGTGTGCAGGGCAGTGCCACCTGTGTGTGCAGGGCAGCGCCAGTGCCACCTGTGTGTGCAGGGCAGTGCCACCTGTGTGAGCAGGGCAGTGCCACCTGTGTGTGCAGGGCAGTGCCAGTGTCACCTGTGTGTGCAGGGCAGTGCCAGTGCCACCTGTGTGTGCAGGGCAGTGCCACCTGTGTGAGCAGGGCAGTGTCACCTGTGTGTGCAGGGCAGTGCCACCTGTGTGTGCAGGGCAGTGCCAGTGCCACCTGTGTGTGCAGGGCAGTGCCACCTGTGTGAGCAGGGCAGTGTCACCTGTGTGTGCAGGGCAGTGCCACCTGTGTGTGCAGGGCAGTGCCAGTGCCACCTGTGTGTGCAGGGCAGTGCCACCTGTGTGAGCAGGGCAGTGCCAGTGTCACCTGTGTGTGCAGGGCAGTGCCAGTGCCACCTGTGTGTGCAGGGCAGTGCCACCTGTGTGTGCAGGGCAGTGCCACCTGTGTGTGCAGGGCAGCGCCACTGTCACCTGTGTGTGCAGGGCAGTGCCACCTGTGTGTGCAGGGCAGTGCCAGTGTCACCTGTGTGTGCAGGGCAGTGCCACCTGTGTGTGCAGGGCAGCGCCAGTGCCACTGCCAGGGCTGAGCACAGGGGCTGCACGGAGCCCCAGGGTCCCCGGGGCAGGCAGGGGCACAGCTGGGCTGGCTGCCCCCCCAAACACACAGACACACGTGTGAGCACCTGTGTCAAACACTCAGAGCCTGGGTCACAGTCCCAGAGCCACAAACAGCACAGGGACAGTGCTGGGGACAGTCCCAGAGCCACAAACAGCACAGGGACAGGGCTGGGGACAGTCCCAGTGTCACCAAACAGCACAGGGACAGGGCTGGGGACAGTCCCAGAGCCACTAACAGCACAGGGACAGGGCTGGGGACAGTCCCAGTGTGTCACACACCAGCACAGGGACAGGGCTGGAGACAATCCCAGTGTGTCACACACCAGCACAGGGACAGGGCTGGGGACAGTCCCAGTGTCACCAAACAGCACAGGGACAGGGCTGGGGACAGTCCCAGTGTGTCACACACCAGCACAGGGACAGGGCTGGGGACAGTCCCAGTGTCACACACCAGCACAGGGACAGGGCTAGGGACAGTCCCAGAGCCACTAATAGCACAAGGACAGGGCTGGGGACAGTCCCAGTGTCACACACCAGCACAGGGACAGGGCTGGGGACAGAAGTGCAGCATCACACGGGCAGGACCAGCCCTGGGGCTTTGCCCTGCTCTGTGCTCCCTGTGCTGCACCTTGACCCTCCTCAGGCCCCAGCAGAGGCCAGGCTGGGTGGGACCTGCTGAAGGTGACCTGCCCGTGGCAGGGGGGAACACGGTGATCTCCCAACCCCACCGGGGGTCTGTGGCACAGCTGAGAATGGCTCCAGCCCTCAGAGCTGTCGGTTCCCTGCTCCCCATCACTCAGCCCCGGCTCCCCTGCTCTCAGACCCTCCCAGCCCGGCTCCCCTGCTCTCAGACCCTCCCAGCCCTCCTGCCCCTGCTCTCAGACCCTCCCAGCCCGGCTCCCCCTGCTCTCAGACCCTCCCAGCCCTCCTGCCCCTGCTCTCAGACCATCCCAGCCCGGCTCCCCCTGCTCTCAGACCATCCCAGCCCTCCTGCCCCTGCTCTCAGACCCTCCCAGCCCTCCTGCCCCTGCTCTCAGACCCTCCCAGCACAGCTCCCCTGCTCTCAGACCCTCCCAGCCCTCCTGCCCCTGCTCTCAGACCCTCCCAGCCCGGCTCCCCTGCTCTCAGACCCTCCCAGCCCGGCTCCCCTGCTCTCAGACCCTCCCAGCCCTCCTGCCCTGCTCTCAGACCCTCCCAGCCCTCCTGCCCCTGCTCTCAGACCCTCCCAGCCCGGCTCCCCTGCTCTCAGACCCTCCCAGCCCGGCTCCCCTGCTCTCAGACCATCCCAGCCCTCCTGCCCCTGCTCTCAGACCCTCCCAGCACAGCTCCCCCTGCTCTCAGACCATCCCAGCCCGGCTCCCCTGCTCTCAGACCATCCCAGCCCGGCTCCCCTGCTCTCAGACCCTCCCAGCCCGGCTCCCCTGCTCTCAGACCATCCCAGCCCGGCTCCCCTGCTCTCAGACCCTCCCAGCCCTCCTGCCCCTGCTCTCAGACCCTCCCAGCCCGGCTCCCCCTGCTCTCAGACCCTCCCAGCCCGGCTCCCCCTGCTCTCAGACCCTCCCAGCCCTCCTGCCCTGCTCTCAGACCCTCCCAGCCCTCCTGCCCTGCTCTCAGACCCTCCCAGCCCGGCTCCCCTGCTCTCAGACCCTCCCAGCCCGGCTCCCCTGCTCTCAGACCCTCCCAGCCCTCCTGCCCCTGCTCTCAGACCCTCCCAGCCCGGCTCCCCTGCTCTCAGACCCTCCCAGCCCTCCTACCCTGCTCTCAGACCCTCCCAGCCCGGCTCCCCCTGCTCTCAGACCATCCCAGCCCTCCTGCCCCTGCTCTCAGACCCTCCCAGCACAGCTCCCCTGCTCTCAGACCATCCCAGCCCGGCTCCCCTGCTCTCAGACCATCCCAGCCCGGCTCCCCTGCTCTCAGACCATCCCAGCACAGCTGCCCCTGCTCTCAGACCATCCCAGCACAGCTCCCCTGCTCTCAGACCCTCCCAGCCCTCCTGCCCCTGCTCTCAGACCCTCCCAACCCTCCTACCCTGCCCTCAGACCCTTCCAGCCCGGCTCCCCGGCAGGCTGGCAGGGACCCGACAGGAGCATGCAGCTGCGGGAGGGGCGGTGCACACCTGCATGGGCCTCCCGACCCTCCTGGCCCTCTGGAGGCGTGGCTCTGCACTGGGCTAGCCCTGGCCCCGGGAGCAGGGGCCCGCTGCCGGGACTGGTACAGCTTCCTGGCCAGATCCTGCTCGTACTGTTTAACACTGTCTTCAAGAGCTGAGGATCTGAGGAGCAGCAGCAGCAGAGGGAAGAGGAGAGGAGGAGGAGGAAGAGATGATGGTAATGAACATCGCAGCAGACAAGAACAGGAGAAGAAAGAAACAGACAGGCACACACCCTGGAGAGGGGCAGGGCGGCTCTGACACTGGTCCCAGAGGTGACCCTGCCGACCCCGGCCGCTGCAGGAAGCCCGGGGACAATCGGGGACGGGCCCGGGAGCAGCAGAGCCCGCAGGCAGGGGTAACTGCAGGCTCCGAGAGCCGGGCTGGGGCTGGGGGACACCGAGCACGGGCTCCATGGGACAGGCACACTGGCCAGGCACACGGCAGCCCGTGTGTGCCCCGGGGCGTGTCACTGCGGGTCAGCGTGTCCCCAGGGCTGCGGCTGTGAGGGGGAACTGCCCGAATGCTCGTGGGCACCGCTGGGCACCAGAGCCCCTGAGCAGCCCCCTGCCCGTGGGGCTGCAGTGCCACAGGGCAGGGCAGAGGGGGTGTGGGCAGGAACCCCTCCCTGGGAGGGTGGGCAGGGCTGGCACAGGTGCCCAGAGCAGCCCCTGGGTCCCTGGAGATGCTCCTCCAGGGCTGGAGTGCCCTGGTCCCATGGAAGGTGTCCCTGCCATGGCAGGGGTGGCAGCAGACGAGCTCCAAGGCCCCTCCACCCCAAACTGTTCCCTTGTGGGTGTGTATGGCCAGAACACCGTGTGACAGGGTCTGTGTGTCCCCACAGAGCACGGGGGTGCTGGGGGGAGGAGGGCACCACAGGTCCTGGCAGAGCACTGGTGACACAGGGAGAACAAGGAAAGGCCAAGGAGGTGCAAACTGAGGGGGCCACAGTGACAGCACAGAGCAGAGAACTGCAAAGAAGCAGAAGAGAGGAGATTAGAAGGGGAGGAAGGAGCCCAGGCACTGCAGAGAACACGGCCAGAGGGGCTGAGCCCGTGTGTGGGGCAGTGCAGAACGTCCCTGCAGCACAGGGGCCTGGGACAGCACCTGTCACAGCACTGAGCCCCTCCAGGGCCGACAGAGGGACCTGAGGGCACTGGGTGCAGCAGGAGCAGTCCCTGCCTGCCCCAAGAAAGGAGCACAGTGCAGTGAGTGACCCTGTCCAGAGCAGCAGCCAGGCCCTGCTCCAGCAGCTGCACTAACGCTTTGGGGAAGCACAGTGGGGCTGGAAGTGGAGCTGAAGCCCTGGTGGGCCAAACTCCAACCCAGAAGGGTGGATCTGACAGCTCAGGCACCTCCTCCTCAGGAGGGCTCTTCTTCTGCCAGCCCCATTTTCCATGGACAAAACAGCTTAGGAGAGTGAAGGTCTGGGATGGGAGATCTCTCTCCTGTCCACAGTGCTGCTCCACACTCACCAACCCTCCTCAAGTGTCATGTGAAACTTTTGCTGTGCCCTGAGCAGCTCCAGCCAAGTCCCAGCTGGCCCAAGACCATGGGCAGATAAATAGAAACACTAGAGGGGCAAACCACACCATGACATCACACAGAAACATCCTCTCTGTCCCCTTCCTGCTGGCAGCACTCTTCTGGAAGAGCAGAGTCCTGAGACTGGAGCTGCACACTGGGACAGCAGCAGGGTCCCTGCTTGGACTCTGAAAGGGGCAGGACCCTGTTCCTGTTCTGACACCATCTCCAACAGAGCTTCTGTCACACTCAGTAATCAGTTTGGGCATGGATCAGAGCTGAGAGATGCCAGGAACCTCCCCACACCTGAGGAACCTGCATGGATCAGAGCTGACAGATGTCAGAACCTCCCCACACCTGAGGAATCTGGGAGGGACTGGAAGCCCTGCAGGTTCCCCTGGGAAGGGATGGCACGTGGGGCACTGGGTGTGCATTTCCAGGAGAGCCTGGGTACCTCTGTGCAGGACTCTGGCACTGTGGTGCTTGCAGTGTCCCACTGATGGCTGCTGTGGGCACTGCTGCACACAGACAGCTTTTCCTGAGACTGAGATGTGGTTCCAGCCCTCTCCTCTGCAGCACAGGGAACTTGGGGATTCTCCAGCCTCCTAAGGGAGGACATGGCAGAGCAAGGTGTCCCTAAAGGGGCTCCAAGACTGGAGGGAGACTGTGGACAAAGACCCGTGGTGACAGCACAAGGGGAATGGCTCCCACTGCACAGGAAGGGTCAGAGGGGATTTTGGGCAGGATTCCTCCCCTGGGAGGGTGGGCAGGCCCTGGCACAGAGCAGCTGTGGCTGCCCCATCCCTGGATATCCCAGGCCAGGCTGGACAGGGCTGGGAGCAGCCTGGGACAGTGGGAGGTGGGTGGTCCTGATGGTCCCTCTCACCTGAGATCCTGTGAAAAGCAGCTCAGAGAAAACTGGCTCAGAGCCCCAGAACATCAGTGCAGCTCTCACTGAGGATTTGCTCTGCAGTTCTCCACTCTCAGAGCCTCCCCAGGAGCAGCCCCACGATCTCCACGTCAAGCACAACCACTGGAATTGCTCACAGGGATCCCTCCAGCCTTATCTAAAACCCTGCTCCTCTCCAAGCCTCACCCAAACCCCAGAAGAGACAGCTCAGACTGTCCTCTGAATGTCTCCTACAGGAACATCAGGAGAAGAGAAACTATCAATGGGAGCAGCCTGGCTGATTTTGGAAGGAATTCTGTGATGCAGTAAACGTCTGGACTAGCTTCAAGTCTTAAGTTCTGAATTATGAAGTTCTCTTTCTTCCAGAACAATTTTTAGTCACTGTTTCATAGCTGACGGAACAGCTCATGTGGGTAAGAATGGGAATGGCCTGATCCTGGCTGCAGCACCATTTCCAGCCCAGCAACACTGGAAATACCATTTCTTATTTTGGATGTGCAACCTTGCAGTTTCAGTGACCCCATCCCACCTGGGCTAGGAATAAACCTTGCAGCTTCAGTGACCCCATCCCACATGGGCTAGGAATAAGGTGGGAATGGTGTGCTGAGGGAAGGGCACACCCAGCACAGAGCCAGCTGTGCTCGTGTTCACTGTGGCTCCCAGGAGCTCTCACTGTGTCCATGGCTGTGCCTCCCCCTGCCTGGGCTGACAGGCTCAGCCAGGCCAGCAGTGCTCTGCTTCAACAGATCCACACCACTCCCTCTACACCTGCCTTTGGAAGGCTCCCCTGTGCCCTGCTTTTATTCTCTTTATACCCCAGACATGCAGGAGCTCCCCTGCTCTGTGAAAGGGTCCCCTGTTCCCTGGTTTTACCCCCTGTTCTCTGGTTTTACTCCCCCTTTTAACCCCTTTAGTCCCACACACGCAGGAGCTGCCCTGCTCTGTTAAAGGGCCCTTATCCCCTGGTTTAACCCCTCACATCCCAGGGCCCTGGCTCACCGTGCTGCCCTGTTAAAGGGTCCCTTATCCCCTGGTTTAACCCCTCACACCCCACAGCTCCCTGCCCATCCCGGGGCCCTGGCTCACCGTGCTGCCCTGTTAAAGGGTCCCTTATCCCCTGGTTTAACCCCTCACACCCCGGGGCCCTGGCTCACCGTGCTGCTCTCCACATGGCGCGTTTCTCCGCCTCCAGGGCCCGGCGCTCGGCTGGGGACAGCTCCTTGTCCCTGTCCCTGTCCTGGGGCAGCAGCTCGGGGCTCTGCACGCGCAGCCGCTCCTGCTGCCGCCGCTCGGCCTTGGCCGTGCGCACCGGGGCTGGGCCGGGGTCGGGCCTGAGGGGAGAGCAGGACAGCCTGAGCCTGCGGGGCCAGCACAGAGCCTGCGGGGCCAGTAGGGCCAGCACAGAGCCTGCGGGGCCAGCTCAGAGCCTGCGGGGCCAGCTCAGAGCCTGCGGGGCCAGCAGGGCCACCTCAGAGCCTGCGGGGCCAGCACAGAGCCTGCAGGGCCAGCTCAGAGCCTGCGGCCAGCAGGGCCAGGCGCTCTGCTGCCGCCGCTCGGCCTTGGCCCTGCGCACCAGGGCCGGGCCGGGTCGGGCCTGAGGAGAGCGGACAGTCTGAGCCTGCGGGGCCAGCACAGAGCCTGAGGGGCCAGTAGGGCCAGCTCAGAGCCTGTGGGGCCAGCTCAGAGCCTGCAGGGCCAGCACAGAGCCTGCGGGGCCAGCTCAGAGCCTGCGGGGCCAGCTCAGAGCCTGCGGGGCCAGCTCAGAGCCTGCGGGGCCAGCACAGAGCCTGCGGGGCCAGCTCAGAGCCTGAGGGGCCAGGTCAGAGCCTGCAGGGCCAGCACAGAGCCTGCAGGGCCAGCACAGAGCCTGCGGGGCCAGCACGGAGCCTGAGGGGCCAGCAGGGCCAGCACAGAGCCTGTGGGGCCAGCACAGAGCCTGCAGGGCCAGCACAGAGCCTGCGGGGCCAGCTCAGAGCCTGCGGGGCCAGCTCAGAGCCTGCGGGGCCAGCACAGAGCCTGCGGGGCCAGCACAGAGCCTGCGGGGCCAGCACAGAGCCTGCGGGGCCAGCACAGAGCCTGCGGGGCCAGCACAGAGCCTGTGGGGCCAGCAGGGCTCATGTCACTGCCTGCAGGGCCAGCTCACGGCTCAGAGCCAGCTCTCGTCACGGCTCAGTGCCACCCCCACGGCTGCTGTGGCACAGGGAAGACACAGAACACAGATCGTGGAACACAGATCACGGAACACAGGACACAGATCATGGAACACAGAACACAGATCACAGGTCACTGGGAAGTTTCTTGTGAGGAGTCTCTGGCTGGACGGGCTGGGACTGTCCTGAGCAACCCCCAGGGCAGGGGCTGAATCAGACAGTCCCTGCAACCCAATCCCTCTGGGATGCTGTGAATGTGGCTCTGATCAGCTCCTCCTCCCCCAAACCCTTCCTCTGCAGCTAAAAAGGAGGGATTCTCCAGCCCCTGCCCCAGCTGCCCCACTCACCCTGACATGGAGTTGGTTCTGTGCTCAGACTTGATCCCCTCCTCCAGGGAATTCCTCTGTGAGCTGCTGTTCTCACTGAGCTCCAAGGGCCTGGGGGAGAGAGAAAGAAAACAACCCTGAGAGCTGCAGCAGCACAATGCACACCAGCAGGGCTGGGACAGGTCTGGGGAGAGAACAACCCTGAGAGCTGCAGCAGCACAAATGCACACCCAGCAGGGCTGGGACAGGTCTGGGAAGGAAACAACCCTGAGAGCTGCAGCAGCATGAGAGCACACCAGCAGGGCTGGGACAGGCCCTGGGGAGAGAACAACCCTGAGAGCTGCAGCAGCACAGAGAGCACACCCAGCAGGGCTGGGACAGGCCCTGGGGAGAGAAACAACCCTGAGAGCTGCAGCAGCACAGAGAGCACACCAGCAGGGCTGGGACAGGCCTGGGAGAACAGCCTGAGCTGCAGCAGCACAGACACCAGAGGCTGGGGACAGGTCTGGGGAAGGCACGCAGAGCTGGGACAGGTCTGGGGAAGGAAACAACCCTGAGAGCTGCAGCAGCACAAAATAGCACACCCAGCAGGGCTGGGACAGGCCCTGGGGAAGGAAACAACCCTGAGAGCTGCAGCAGCACAAATGCACACCAGCAGGGCTGGGACAGGTCTGGGGAAGGAAACAACCCTGAGAGCTGCAGCAGCACAAAATGCACACACCAGCAGGGCTGGGACAGGTCTGGGCAGCAGCAGCTGCTGCAGGGGAGGCACAGCCCCAGGAGCACTGCTGTGAGTTTCTGTGGGCATCTCTGAATGTCCCTGTGAGTGCCAGAGCTCATTCCCTGCAGCTGGAGCCAGCCAGGCACTAACACATTCATTCACACTGAGCTCTTCCTCAGTTTTTCTAATAAAAATTTTTGTTGGGCTTTCTTTTTCTCTGGATTTCACCCTTCAGTCCTCACACTTGGCTTTGTTAGATGTGGCACAAATTCCAAACAGAGGGGCCCAAGAAAGATTCACCTTGGAAACACCAGTCATCTGGTCCTGAATTTATACCTCCATTAACAAATTAATTTGATTATTACCAGTTCTTCCACATGATGGGCTGTGGAGCTGCTCTGAGGGCTGGAACCTGGCTGGGAGAGCTGTGGCTGTTCAGTTTATAGTGACACCCAGCCCTGGTTTTTACTGCTCAAGTTTATTTTAATTAATTAGTTTAATTTAATTTAATTTAATTTATTAATTAAATTAAAATGAATTAATAAATAAAATTAACTGAAATAAATAAATAAATAAAATTAACTGAAATTAATTTAATATGTGACTGAAAGTGCCTGTGCAGAGGAGAGAGTCTGTCCCAAAGACAGGCAAGAACTTCAGCTTTACTCCCGTGCCCTCCTGCTTTATCCGGAGCTTTGGGAACCCTCTTCTCATTCCTCACTTCTATGCCCAAGAATTAGGAAAAAAACATCCAGGTAACCTGGAGGCCGAGTTCCAGAGAACTGGGAAACAAAAGGCTAAAAACCCCAAACCTGTTTTAGCATCACTTTATCATTCAGCTTACCTTGAAGCATCAGTCTCTAAAAATCAACCTCTCTACATGTGAGGGTGAGCTGGAAAACCTGGCCTTTCCTAAAAATCGACATCTCTGCATACAAGAGTGAGCTGGAAAACTTGCCCTTTCCTGTGCTGAAGAAAACCTTCCCCTGGGGGTTTCTGGAGAAAACCCTTCCCTGGGGCTTGCTGAGGATTAACCCTTCCCTGGAGCTGCTGGGACAGCCCCGGGCTGTGCAGGGCTGCCTCTGCCCCTCCCTTACCGAGCTGCTGCAGCCTGGCTGCTCCTCCCATTCAGCCTCTCCACCTTGTACTCCACGCCCTCGATGATGATGCTGGACTGCAGAGCCTCGGGCACCTTCCTCCCCTCCTCCTCCTCCTCCTCAGGCTCCTCCTCCAGCAGCAGGGCTCGCTGCTGCTGCAGCTTTCGGGCTGCAGGGGAGACAGGAGCAGGTTACAGCACAGACCCCAGGGATGGCTCCAGGATTTCACACTGACCCCCCACACTGGCACCTCTGGGCAGGATTTTACACTCAGGCTCAGGCCTGGGGCCAGCTCTGGGCAAGTTTTTATTAATAAATAATTTTATCTGGCTGCAGGAGCTGAGTGCAGCACTCACACTCTGCTGATGCTGCCAAACTGGGAGGTGCTGGTCACTCTCCCAAGGGCTACAGCAGGGTCCAGACAGGCTGGAACATTGGGCAACCACTAATGGCACGAAATATAACCAGAGCAAACGCCAGGTGCCACAGCTGGGACAGCACCATGCCAGGCACAGGGCTGATTTGGCGGGGAGGGGCTGCAAAGTTCAGTAAAAATGCTTTTTTCCATTTCACATTGTCCCTTATCACCTCCTAAAACACTGTGAGAGCTGGGACTGCCCAGCCTGGGGGAGAGAATGCTGCAGGGAGAATTCCCCTGCTCTGGGCACACTGTGAGAGCTGGGACTGTCCAGCCTGGAGAGCAGAATGCTGCAGGGAGAATTCCTGTGCTCTGGGCACACTGTGAGAGCTGGGACTGCCCAGCCTGGAGAGCAGAATGCTGCAGGGAGAATTCCCCTGCTCTGGGCACACTGTGAGAGCTGGGACTGCCCAGCCTGGGGAGAGAATGCTGCAGGAGAATTCCTGTGCTCTGGGCACACTGTGAGAGCTGGGACTGCCCAGCCTGGAGCAGAGAATGCTGCAGGAGAATTCCCTGCTCTGGGCACACTGTGAGAGCTGGGACTGCCCAGCCTGGAGCAGAGAATGCTGCAGGAGAATTCCCTGCTCTGGGCACACTGTGAGAGCTGGGACTGCCCAGCCTGGAGAGCAGAATGCTGCAGGGAGAATTCCTGTGCTCTGGGCACACTGTGAGAGCTGGGACTGCCCAGCCTGGAGCAGAGAATGCTGCAGGGAGAATTCCTGTGCTCTGGGCACACTGTGAGAGCTGGGACTGCCCAGCCTGGAGCAGAGAATGCTGCAGGAGAATTCCTGTGCTCTGGGCACACTGTGAGAGCTGGGACTGCCCAGCCTGGAGAGCAGAATGCTGCAGGGAGAATTCCCCTGCTCTGGGCACACTGTGAGAGCTGGGACTGCCCAGCCTGGGGAGAGCAGAATGCTGCAGGAGAATTCCCCTGCTCTGGGCACACTGTGAGAACTGGGACTGCCCAGCCTGGAGCAGAGAATGCTGCAGGGAGAATTCCTGTGCTCTGGGCACACTGTGAGAGCTGGGACTGCCCAGCCTGGAGAGCAGAATGCTGCAGGGAGAATTCCTGTGCTCTGGGCACACTGTGAGAGCTGGGACTGCCCAGCCTGGAGAGCAGAATGCTGCAGGGAGAATTCCCCTGCTCTGGGCACACTGTGAGAGCTGGGACTGCCCAGCCTGGGGGAGAGAAGGGAATTTCCTGCAGCTTTCAGTGCCCAGGAGACCCAGAGAGGGGCTTGGGCCAGCCTGGAGTGCAGCACAGGGCAATGGCAGAGGGCAGGGTGAGGTGGGGCACTGGGCAGCAATCCCACCCAGAGAGGGGGGCACAGGTGACTCAGAGCAGCTGTGGCTGCCCCTGGACCCCTGAAGTGTCCCAGGCCAGGCTGGACAGGGCCTGGAGCCCCTGCTCCAGACCAAGGTGTCCTCACCTGTGGCAGGGCTGGGACTGAGCGGGCTTAGGAACCCCTGCAACCCCAAATTCTGTGATTGCACCACACAGGCCACCCTGAAACTGCAGCACTCCCACAACCCAGAGCACCAGTGGAGCATCCAGAGAATTCCTCAACATTCACTTCAGGTGATTCCCAGGCCTCACAAAAACCCCCCAGGGCCTTCTGGATTTCCAGGAAAGGAATCACTGAGCAGGACAAGCTTCAGTGCCTGCATCCCTGTACCTTCCTCCTCCTTCATCTTCTTCAGGTCATCCTCCCCCACCAGGGACACGCGCTTGGGGGGCTTGTCCAGGTGCTGCTGCTTCACCTCCACCTCGAAATACTTCTGCCTCTCCCTGAAGGACCTCTGCTCAGGGCTGTGCTGGGTGCCAGGGCCGGGGGAGGCCTGTGGGAGACAGAGCAGTGACCAGTGACCACCCAGGGACAGCACTGACCACCCAGCCACACCACTGACCAGTGACCACCCAGGGACAGCACTGACCACCCAGCCACACCACTGACCAGTGACCACCCAGGGACAGCACTGACCACCCAGGGACAGCACTGACCACCCAGCTACACCACTGACCACTGACCACCCAGGGACAGCACTGACCACCCAGCCACACCACTGACCACCCAGCCAAACCACTGACCACTGACCACCCAGGGACAGCACTGACCACCCAGCCAAACCACTGACCACCCAGGGACAGCACTGACCACCCAGCTACACCACTGACCACTGACCACCCAGGGACAACACTGACCACCCAGCCACACCACTGACCAGTGACCACCCAGGGACAGCACTGACCATGGGCCATGGGCACCCTCCTCCCCACCCCCCATGACCCCAACTCCCCATCCCCATTCCCAGCTCCCTCCAGCCCCTTCCCCATCCCCAGCCCCAGCTCACCCCCAGCCCCATCCCCTCCCCATCCCCATCCCCATCTCTCACCCCCAGCCCCAGCTCTCACCTCTGAGGCCGTTCTGGTGTTTTCTGTGCTGCTCTGCCCAGACAGCCCCTAGGAACAGAAACAAGCATGTCCCAAAAGGAAAGTCTCCAGCCATTCCCCAGCCACTGTCCCCAGGGCCAGACGAGCTGACAGGCTCTGAAACTGCCCCAGAATTCACAGATTTAACAAGGCTTAGCAATGGTCAGGAACGAGGATTTGTGTCAAACAGAACCAGGTGTGACAACCTCTGAATGGGCACAAAGTGAAAAACGTGGGGAGCAGGCACAGAACAGGAGCAGGGCTGAGCTGGAGCTGGGGGGAGCTCACTCACACTCTGCTTACACCAAAGATAAAACCACCCAAAATTCACTTTAAAGAAGCAGAGATGCCACGAGAAAGAACGAAATCTGTATTTACTGGGATGAATAACAGAATATTGGATGAATAACAGAATGTGGGATGAACAGAACTACAGGGGACGAAACTGATCCCCAAAATCCATCTGTGAACCAGGAATCCGTGGGGGTAAACAGAACTGCAAACAAGTCATGGAAAGAAAAAGCTTTATGATCAGACAAACTGAAAGGACCCCCAAGAAAGAACAAGGAGACGACCCCTGGCTTTATCCAAACACACTCCAAAAACGAATTCAGAACTGAGAACTGCAGTGGATGTGCCTGAGCAGCCTCCCACAGCTCTGGGGGCATTTGAACAGTGCTCTGAGGCCCAAGGTGGGATTCCTGGGGTGACCTGAGCTGCACTCCACCATCCTTGTGGGTCCCTTCCAACTTTCCAGGGCTCTGGGATTCTGATCCCAGGTGCCCTGTTTGGATGGGGGACTGAGGCAATGACCCCCAAAGCCCCACCCTGCTCCAGGATTCAGATGGAGGGGAAAAGGAAAGAGCTCCAAGGAACATCAAAATCTATTAAAAATGTTTCAGCACAGGTTTAGCCTGGCCCTGGAGCCTGGAATTTCAGTTCCTTTGCATGAGAACAGCAGGGCTGTACATCAGTATCCCAGTGACTGGGGGGAACAACAATGCTGTGAGATCCTGTGGGCTGCCAGGACCTGGAACAGCCAGGCCTCTGCCAGGACCTGACTCAGCCAGGGCTCTGCCAGGACCTGACTCAGCCAGGGCTCTGCCAGGACCTGGAACAGCCAGAGCTCTGCCAGGACCTGACTCAGCCAGGGCTCTGCCAGGACCTGACTCAGCCAGGGCTCTGCCAGGACCTGGAACAGCCAGAGCTCTGCCAGGACCTGACTCAGCCAGGGCTCTGCCAGGTGCAGCACCTGCGGCTTCCAGAGGAAACCAGCACATCCCTGTGACCTGAGCAGGGGCTGGCTCTGGGGCACACCTGTGCAGGTGTGAGTTACCTGTGTGCCCTGCAGGGGCTGGCTCTGGGGCACACCTGTGCTGGGGTTACCTGTGTGCCCAGCAGGGGCTGGCTCTGGAGCATACCTGTGCAGCAGTTACCTGTAGTACCCAGCAGGGCTGGCTCTGGGGCACACCTGTGCTGGTGTGTTACCTGTGCAGGTGTGAGTTACCTGTTTGCCCAGCAGGGCTGGCTCTGGGGCACACCTGTGCTGGGGTTACCTGTGTGCCCTGCAGGGGCTGGCTCTGGGGCACACCTGTGCAGGGGTTACCTGTGTACTGCAGGGGCTGGCTCTGGGGCACACCTGTGCTGGGGTTACCTGTGTGCCAGCAGGGGCTGGCTCTGGGGCACACCTGTGCAGGAGTTACCTGTGTGCCCAGCAGGGCTGGCACTGGGGCACACCTGTGCAGGAGTTACCTGTGTACCCAGCAGGGCTGGCTCTGGGGCACACCTGTGCAGGAGTTACCTGTGTGCCCAGCAAGGGCTGGCTCTGGGGCACCCCTGTGCTGGGGTTACCTGTGTGCCCAGCATGGCTGGCACTGGGGCACATCTGTGCAGGGGTTACCTGTGTGCCCAGCAGGGGCTGGCACTGGGGCATACCTGTGCAGCAGTTACCTGTGTGACCCAGCAGGGGCTGGCTCTGGGGCACACCTGTGCAGGTGTGAGTTACCTGTGTACCCTGCAGGGCTGGCTCTGGGGCATACCTGTGCAGCAGTTACCTGTGTGCCCAGCAGGGGCTGGCTCTGGGGCACATCTGTGCAGGGGTTACCTGTGTGCCCAGCAGGGGCTGGCACTGGGGCACACCTGTGCAGGTGTGAGTTACCTGTGTGCCCTGCAGGGGCTGGCTCTGGGGCACACCTGTGCAGGGGTTACCTGTGTGCCCAGCAGGGGCTGGCTCTGGGGCACACCTGTGCAGGGGTTACCTGTGTGCCCAGCAGGGGCTGGCTCTGGGGCACACCTGTGCTGGGGTTACCTGTGTGCCCAGCAGGGGCTGGCTCTGGGGCACACCTGTGCAGGAGTTACCTGTGTGCCCAGCAGGGGCTGGCTCTGGGGCACACCTGTGCAGGGGTTACCTGTGTACTTGCAGGGGCTGGCTCTGGGGCACACCTGTGCAGGAGTTACCTGTGTGCCTGCAGGGGCTGGCTCTGGGGCACACCTGTGCTGGGGTTACCTGTGTGCCCTGCAGGGGCTGGCTCTGGGGCACACCTGTGCTGGGGTTACCTGTGCATAGCAGGGGCTGGCTCTGGGGCACACCTGTGCAGGAGTTACCTGTGTGCCTGCAGGCTGGCTCTGGGGCACACCTGTGCTGGGTTACCTGTGTGCCCAGCAGAGGCTGGCTCTGGGGCACACCTGTGCAGGTGTGAGTTACCTGTGTAGCAGCAGGGGCTGGCTCTGGGGCACACCTGTGCAGGTGTGAGTTACCTGTGTGCCCAGCAGGGGCTGGCTCTGGGGCACACCTGTGCAGGAGTTACCTGTGTGCGCAGCAGGGGCTGGCTCTGGGGCACACCTGTGCAGCAGTTACCTGTGTGCCCAGCAGGGGCTGGCTCTGGGGCACACCTGTGCAGGTGTGAGTTACCTGTGTGCCCAGCAGGGGCTGGCTCTGGGGCACACCTGTGCAGGTGTGAGTTACCTGTGTGACCAGCAGGGGCTGGCTCTGGGGCATACCTGTGCAGCAGTTACCTGTGTGCCCAGCAGGGGCTGGCTCTGGGGCACACCTGTGCTGGGGTTACCTGTGTGAGCAGCAGGGGCTGAGCTCTGGGGCACACCTGCAGGTGTGAGTTACCTGTGTACCAGCAGGGGCTGGCTCTGGGGCACACCTGTGCAGGTGTGAGTTACCTGTGTGCCCAGCAGGGGCTGGCTCTGGGGCACACCTGTGCAGGAGTTACCTGTGTGCGCAGCAGGGGCTGGCTCTGGGGCACACCTGTGCAGCAGTTACCTGTGTATACAGCAGGGGCTGAGCTCTGGGGCACACCTGTGCAGGTGTGAGTTACCTGTGTGCCCAGCAGGGGCTGAGCTCTGGGGCACACCTGTGCAGGTGTGAGTTACCTGTGTGCCCAGCAGGGCTGGCTCTGGGGCACACCTGTGCAGGTGTGAGTTACCTGTGTGCCCAGCAGGGGCTGGCTCTGGGGCACACCTGTGCAGGTGTGAGTTACCTGTGTGAGCAGCAGGGGCTGGCACTGGGGCACACCTGTGCAGGTGTGAGTTACCTGTGTGCCCAGCAGGGGCTGGCTCTGGGGCACACCTGTGCTGGGGTTACCTGTGTGCCCTGCAGGGGCTGGCTCTGGGGCACACCTGTGCTGGGGTTACCTGTGTGACCAGCAGGGGCTGGCTCTGGGGCACACCTGTGCAGGTGTGAGTTACCTGTGTGAGCCAGCAGGGGCTGGCTCTGGGGCACACCTGTGCAGCAGTTACCTGTGTGCACAGCAGGGGCTGGCTCTGGGGCATACCTGTGCAGCAGTTACCTGTGTGCCCAGCAGGGGCTGGCTCTGGGGCACACCTGTGCTGGGGTTACCTGTGTGCCCTGCAGGGGCTGGCTCTGGGGCACACCTGTGCTGGGGTTACCTGTGTGCCCAGCAGGGGCTGGCTCTGGGGCACACCTGTGCAGGTGTGAGTTACCTGTGTGCCCAGCAGGGGCTGGCTCTGGGGCACACCTGTGCAGCAGTTACCTGTGTGCCCAGCAGGGGCTGGCTCTGGGGCATACCTGTGCAGCAGTTACCTGTGTGCACCAGCAGGGGCTGGAGCTCTGGGGCACACCTGTGCAGGTGTGAGTTACCTGTGTGCCCAGCAGGGGCTGGCTCTGGGGCACACCTGTGCAGGTGTGAGTTACCTGTGTGCCCAGCAGGGGCTGGCTCTGGGGCACACCTGTGCAGGTGTGAGTTACCTGTGTGCCAGCAGGGCTGGCTCTGGGGCACACCTGTGCAGGGTTACCTGTGTGACCAGCAGGGGCTGGCACTGGGGCACACCTGTGCAGGTGTGAGTTACCTGTGTACCTGCAGGGGCTGGCTCTGGGGCACACCTGTGCTGGGGTTACCTGTGTGCCCTGCAGGGGCTGGCTCTGGGGCACACCTGTGCAGCAGTTACCTGTGTGCCCAGCAGGGGCTGGCTCTGGGGCACACCTGTGCAGGGGTTACCTGTGTGCCCTGCAGGGGCTGGCTCTGGGGCACACCTGTGCAGGAGTTACCTGTGTGCCCAGCAGGGGCTGGCTCTGGGGCACACCTGTGCAGGGGTTACCTGTGTGCCCAGCAGGGGCTGGCACTGGGGCACACCTGTGCAGGTGTGAGTTACCTGTGTGCCCTGCAGGGGCTGGCTCTGGGGCACACCTGTGCTGGGGTTACCTGTGTGCCCTGCAGGGCTGGCTCTGGGGCACACCTGTGCTGGGGTTACCTGTGTGCCAGCAGGGGCTGAGCTCTGGGGCACACCTGTGCAGGTGTGAGTTACCTGTGTGCCCAGCAGGGGCTGGCTCTGGGGCACACCTGTGCAGGTGTGAGTTACCTGTGTGCCCAGCAGGGGCTGGCTCTGGGGCACACCTGTGCTGGGGTTACCTGTGTGCCCAGCAGGGTCTGGCTCTGGGGCACACCTGTGCAGGAGTTACCTGTGTGCCCAGCAGGGGCTGGCTCTGGGGCACACCTGTGCAGGAGTTACCTGTGTGCCCTGCAGGGGCTGGCTCTGGGGCATACCTGTGCAGGAGTTACCTGTGTGCCCAGCAGGGGCTGGCTCTGGGGCACACCTGTGCAGGAGTTACCTGTGTGCCCAGCAGGGGCTGGCTCTGGGGCACACCTGTGCAGGTGTGAGTTACCTGTGTGCCCAGCAGGGGCTGGCTCTGGGGCACACCTGTGCAGGTGTGAGTTACCTGTGTGCCCAGCAGGGGCTGGCTCTGGGGCACACCTGTGCTGGGGTTACCTGTGTGCCCAGCAGGGGCTGGCTCTGGGGCACACCTGTGCAGGAGTTACCTGTGTGCCCAGCAGGGGCTGGCTCTGGGGCACACCTGTGCAGGTGTGAGTTACCTGTGTGCCCAGCAGGGGCTGGCTCTGGGGCACACCTGTGCTGGGGTTACCTGTGTGCCCAGCAGGGGCTGGCTCTGGGGCACTGCAGCAAAGGTCTTGTAGGCCTGCTTGACGTTGACGGGCACCTCGTCAGGGGAGGGTGGGGACGGCGGCCGAGGCTGCAGGACAGACAGAGGGACAGGTGGGCACAGGTGGGGGAAACACAGGCACACTGCTGGGGCACAGAGCCTGAGCACGGGGAGGAACACGTCAGGGAATGTGGGAGGAATGTCAGGGAATGTTGTGTGGGGTTGGTGTGTCCAGAAATGTGAATTGTGTGTATGCCAGAAATGTGAATTGTGTGTATCCCAGAAATGTTCATTTTGTGCATTCCAGCAATGTGCATTCTGTGTATTCCAGCAATGTGCATTCTGTCCCACCTGCTGCAGCCGGGTGGGGCAGTGACCCTGATCTCCTGGCACATATCTCCTGCTCATGGGCCAGCTTTAAACCAGCTGGGCAATCATCTTTATCTTCCCACAGCCCATCCTCCCCCCAGGAGATATCTCCTGTTCATGGCCAGTGAGTCCCAGGGCATGGCTGATAAAATTCCATCATCCCACTGGGAGATGCTGCAGCCAGGGCAGGAGCCAAGCCTTTCCTACCCAGATCAAAACTGAGATTTGGAACACCAGAGCAGCCTTTCCCACTGGATTCCAGAGGAAAACCAGACCTTTCCACATCATCCCTGCACCTTCAGAGGAAACTGCCCCTTCTCCAGGAGCACTGCTCCAGCTGAACCACATCTGCCCTGCAGGAGGATGCAGCCACCATGGAATGGGACTGCTGCCAACACCCTGACTGACTGACGGGTGTCAGCTTGGATTCTGACTCTGGCAGGGTTGGGATTGTTCTGTGTAATACTGCATTGCTATTTTAATTTTCCTAGTAAAGAACTGTTATTCCTAATTCCCATATCTTTGCCTGAGAGCCCCTTAATTTCAAAATTATAATAATTTGGAGGTGGGGGTTTACATTCTCCATTTCAAAGAGAATCTCCTGTCTTTATTGGCAGACACCTGTGCTGCAAACCAGGACAGAGGGTGGCAGAATGACCCCTGGGAGGGTGTCAGAGTCAGCTGTGGGATGGTGACAGACACACAGTCCCCCTCTGGAGGGTGTCCTGCCCCCACACCCAGCACACACCCACCCCACTTACAGAGCTGTGGATCCTGAGGCCGGGCTCGTGCTGCTGGAAGGGGTTGGGGCTGTTGCTGCCCTGCTGGAAGGGGTTGGGGCTGTTGTTGCTGCCCTGCTGGAAGGGGTTGGGGCTGTTGCTGCCCTGCTGGAAGGGGTTGGGGCTGCTGTCCCCCTGCTCTGCCCTGGGACACGCTGCGCCCGCTCGCAGGCGGGACAGGGGCTGGATCACACCAGGCTTGGTCTGCTCAGAGCCAGGACAGCAGGGAGAGGGCAGGAGAGGGACAGGAGGAACAGGAGAGGGAGAGGAGGAACAGGAGAGGAGGAGAGAAAGAGAGAAATGAGCAGTTAGGGCAGTGAGCATCTGCCATGCAGGTGAATACACAAACCCATGCAACCCATGCAAACCCATGTAAACCCATGTAAATCCATGTAAATACATGCAAACCCATGTAAATACATGCAAACCCATGTAAACCCATGTAAACCCATGTAAATCCATGCAAACCCATGTAAATACATGCAAACCCATGCAAACCCATGCAAATCCAGGCACCCCCACTGCTTCCCTGGCAAGCAAAGCTCTCAGAGACCCAGTCAGGAAGTGTCACACAGCACCAGGGGATCACAGGGAAGGGTCACACAGCACCAGGGGGTCACAGGGAAGGACTAAAGGAAGCACCAGCAGCAGCTGCAGGGGTCTGCAGGGCATGGTAAGTGCTGGCAGGACGTGAGCACCAGGGATGGGAGCAGGGAAATCAGCCAGCAATGGGGACTGGCAGCAGCTGGGATGCAGTGAAGCAGACTGAGGCAGAGCTCTGCAGCCACTGGAGCAGAGGGAAGAGTCTGAAACTCGTCCCAGGTGTGACCATCACTGCTGGATGTGTGAGAGTGAACATCTGCAGTGAGAGAGTGGCTGCAGGAACTGGGGCAGCTGCAGGGAAACAGGAGCAGAAGCTGCAGGAACAGCTGCTGGGGCTCCAGCTGGAGCACTCTAAAACCTGAGGCATTTGCACAGACTGAGGCAGAGAGCAGTGAGGACCCAGAACAGGAGGAAACAAGCTGCACTGCTGGGATGCAGGGACAGCTCAGGGTCACACTCACTGATTTACTGTCGTCCTGAGAGCTGATGAAGTTAATGGCAGCCTGCAAACAGGAACAGGAGGATCTGCAGTGAGCCCAAAGCCTTCAGTGTGCCCCACTGCCCACCCTGCCTGGGGAGCTCCAGGTGCCACAGACCCCCACCCCCAAAACCTGCTTCTTGCAGAGAGGCCAGAGCCCAGCCCTGAGCCTGAGGCAGCACCTGGCCAGGTGAGGAGCCCCTGAGAGCTCTGCACATCCCAGCCCTGACCCCAGTTCTGGGGCAGCCCTGGTCCCTGGGCACAGCCCCTGATCCTGGCACATCCCCTGGGCACAGCCCCTAATCCTGCTCCTGATCCATCCCTGATCCATCCCCTGCTCCTGATCCATCCCCTGGGCACAGCCCCTGATCCTGGCACATCCCCTGCCCCTGATCCATCCCCTGTCCCTGATCCATCCCCTGCTCCATCCCCTGTTCCTGCTCCATCCCCTGCCCCTGGACACCCCCTGGGCTCATGCCCACTCCCCTCACTCGCCCCCCAGCCCCAGCAAAGCCTTTCCCCTGCAGCTCCTCCCTGAAGCTCTGGCAGTGCCACCCCAGCAGCAGCTGCAGGGAGCAGCCCCTGTGCCCGGGGTGCCAGGGGGTGCTGGTCCCAGGGGAGCCCCAGGGATGCCAGGGGAGCCCCAGGGAGCCCCCAGGTGCTGGCAGCCCCCGGGGCCATGGCAGGCAGGGCAGCAGCAGCAGCAGCAGCAGCAGCAGCAGCAGCAGCAGCAGCAGCTCCCAGCTCACCCCAGCACCCCCAGCACCCCCAGCTCACCCCTCACTTACAAAGCGAGTCTCCCTGCCGGCCAGGTGAGGGGCCCGGGGGGCTGGGGGCACCTGTGGGGGCAGTGCCAGGAAGAGAAACCAGAGCTGGGTTTGCACAGGGAGAGGGCAGGGACCCCCAGGAAGCCCCCAGCACGGGGGAGCCCTGCCCTGTCCTGCCTGGAACCCCTGCCCTGCCTGGAGCCCCTGCCCTGCCTGGAGCCCCCTGCCCTGCCCTGCCTGGAGCCCCTGCCCTGCCCTGCCTGGAGCCCCCTGCCCTGCCTGGAGCCCCTGTCCTGCCTGCCCTGGAGCCCCCTGCCCTGCCCTGGAGCCCCCTGCCCTGCCCTGGAGCCCCCTGCCCTGCCTGGAGCCCCCTGCCCTGCCCTGCCCTGAGCCCCCTGCCCTGCCTGGAGCCTCCTGCCCTGCCCTGCCTGGAGCCCCCTGCCCTGCCCTGCCTGGAGCCCCCTGCCTGGAGCCCCCTGCCCTGCCTGGAGCCCCCTGCCCTGCCCTGGAGCCCCCTGCCCTGCCTGGAGCCCCCTGCCCTGCCCTGAGCCCCCTGCCCTGCCTGGAGCCCCCTGCCCTGCCTGGAGCCCCCTGCCCTGCCCTGCCCTGGAGCCCCCTGCCCTGCCCTGCCTGGAGCCCCCTGCCTGGAGCCCCCTGCCCTGCCTGGAGCCCCTGCCCCCTGCCCCCCCAGCCCAGCACAAACCCCTCCTGCCTCCCCCACCCTGCAGAACCTGGCACCAGCACAATCCCAGCCCAGGACAGAGGGTTCCATCCCCCAAGGAACTCTCTGAAATGAGCCAATAAATCCTGGCTGGACCACAGGATGTTGAAACCAAAGAACTGACATTAAAAGCAGATGGAGCTAGAGAATAAGAGCCAAAATTCCTGTGAACTTCTGCTCTGGAGTAACAACCAAGGTCAAGAGTCCTGAATGGCCAGGAGAGGGGGAGAGCTCTGGGACTGCTCAGCCTGGGGAGGAGAAGGGCCAGGCAGACTCAGAGCCCCCTGCACTGCCCAGGGGCTCCCAGAGAGCTGGACCAGGGGAATGGCTGCCCACTGACACTGCCAGGCTCAGGGGGATTTTGGGGAGGAACTCTTTCCTTCAAGGGTGGGCAGGCCCTGGCACAGGGGCCCAGAGCAGCTGGGCTGCCCCATCCCTGGAGTGTCCAAGGCCAGGCTGGACAGGGCTTGGAGCAATCTGGGATGGTGGAAAGTGTCCTTGCCATGGCCAGGGGCTGGAGTGAGAGTGTCTGGAAGGTTCTTCCCACCCAAACCAACCTGGGATTATGAGAAAACAGATCTCAAAGAAAATTGACACTTGGGGGAAAAGGAAAATTCAGAATACCACAGCTGCTGTCAGAAATGTAAACAGGGAAACAGAGCTGGAGCAAAGGGCACTGGAATGGCTCAGCTGCAACAGCATCCCCTAATCTGGCTGAACACTCAACTCTAAATGATCCAGGAACTGCAGGAGATGTGAGACAGGCTGAGCAGGAACAGGAGATGGGCTGGAGCTCTGCCCCATCCTGCTCCTGACCCTTCCTCACCTCAGCCCAGGTGACTCTGCTCACCTGAGAGCTCCTGCCCAGCCCTGAGAGCTGGGAGGGGTCAGCAGGGCTGGGAGGGGTCAGCAGGGCTGGGATGGGAGGGGTCAGCAGGGATGGGATGAGTCAGCAGGGATGGGATGGGAGGGGTCAGCAGGGATGGGATGGGTCAGCAGGGATGGGATGGGAGGGGTCAGCAGGGATGGGAGGGGTCACCGGATCCGAAATGGGTCCCCAGAGCTCCTGGGACGGGTCCCCAGGGTCCAGGGCAGTGCCAGAGCTGTGGGCAGCAGCTGCAGAACAGCTGGGCTCCAAAAGGAACTCAAGACACCCAAAATGACCAAGGAGAGAAAAGAGATTTCAACTGGCAATTCACTCTGGCCAATATAAAACCCAGGGACAGGCAATGACTGGGAAAATTTAAAAATCTATGAAATTCATTTAACTGCAGAAGGCTCAGCTGAGCTGTGACACCTCCTGCCATGGGAGGGACGGGGGGATCAAAAACCAGCTCTGACCCTGCTCCCCTGACAGCTCTGGGCTCACACACACAGCCAGGGATGCTCTGCAGCTCTGGCCAGCCCTGGCTCACACACCCAGGGTCCTTTTCCCATCCTGACTAACGTTCCTGAGCTCACTCCAGCTGCCAGGCTTAGAGAATCTCTGTACAGGGCACTGCTCCAACAGACCATTCCCTCCCAGCCCCGTGCTGCAGCCCCTCCTCATCTCCCTGCAATTAATTCATCCCCAGAGTTCATTTCTAACCCCCAGAGCTCATTTCTGATCCCCAGAGCTCATTTATGACCCCCCAAAACTCGTTTCTGACCCCCAGAGCTCATTTCTCACCCCCAGAGCTCATTCCTGACCCCCAAATCTCATTCCTGACCCCCATAGCTCATTCCTCACCCCCAGAGCTCATTCCTGCCCAGCTGCCCCTCCTGCCTCTCTGGCCCACTCTCCAGAGCTGCTCTCCTGCTCTCTGCTGCTGCTGGGATGGACCCCAGGGATGGGAAGTGCCCCAGCCCCCCTGCCTGCCCCCTCACCTGTCCGGGGACAGCCTCACCTGAGGGGAGCTGGCAGAACAGGGGGACTCACGCCGGGCACTCCCTGCCCCGCCCTCGCCCACGGCAGCCTGGAAGAGAGAATTCGGGATTCAGGGAATGGTCCAGGGCTTCAGTTCCTCAAGTGTCTCAGGGCAGCTTTTTGGGATTTAGAGAATTGTTCAAGTGTCCTACAGTTCCTCACCTGCCCCAGGGCAGCTTTTTGGGATTCAGAGAATTGTTCAGGTGTCCCACAGTTCCTCACCTGCCCCAGGGCAGCTTTTTGGGATTTAGGGAATTGTTCAGGTCTCCCACAGTTCCTCACCTGTCTCAGGGCAGCTTTTTGGGATTTAGGGATCTATCCATGCAAGCCTGCAGTGCCAGCCCAGCCATGCTCAGGGTCAGCTGAGTTAATGAGGATTTTCACACAGCTCCCACCTGCAGCTCCCACTGCAGCACAGTGCAGGCTCCTGCTCTGGGCTCTGCCCACACCTGTGAGCTCCCTGCAGGGCCTGAGAGCTGCAGATGCCCCAGCTGAGGGCTGGCCCTGCCGAGAGCCCGGCTCCTCTGCTGACATTACTGCTCTGATTTCAGACCCCCAAAGCCCCGGGAGGGAAGAAGGGCAGAGCAGCTGCTCCCACCTGCAGGATGTGACCCTGGCTGTGGCCCTGCTCAGCCCAGCAGGGATGTCACACACAAAGAGAGCAAAGCTGGCCTGAAATCCCGGCGGGAATCACCTGGGGACACAGGGCTGGTGGCACACGGGGCTAGTTGGGGCACACAGCACTAGCAGCACTCAGGGCTAGTGGCACACACAGGGCTAGTGGCACACACGGGGCTAGTTGGGGCACACAGCACTAGCAGCACTCAGGGCTAGTGGCACACAGAGCCAGTGGCACACACAGGGCTAGTGGCACACACAGGGCTAGTGGCACACAGAGCTAGTGGCACTCAGGGCTAGTGGCACTCAGGGTCAGCAGCACTCAGGGCTAGTGGCACACAGAGCTAGTGGCACTCAGGGCTGGTGGCACTCAGGGCTGGTGGCACTCAGGGCGACCAGCACTCCTGGTCAGCAGCACTCAGGGCTAGCAGCACACAGCAGCAGCAGCACCCATGGCCAGCAGCACCGGTGCTGGCGACACACAGGGCTAGCAGCACTCAGGGCTAGTGGCACACACGGCTAGTGGCACTCAGGGTCAGCAGCACTCAGGGCTAGTGGCACTCAGGGCTAGTGGCACACACGGCTAGTGGCATTCAGGGTCAGCAGCACTCAGGGCTAGTGGCACACAGCACTATCAGCACTCATGGCCAGCAGCACTCAGCGCTGGTTGCTCAGCCGGGGCTCCGTGCTGCCCCGGCCATTGTTAGCGGTCAGCAGCCCGGCTGGCCATTGTTAGCGGTCAGTAGCCCGGCCAGCATTAATGGGTCAGTAGCCCGGCCAGCATTAATGGTCAGTAGCCCAGCTGGCCATTGTTAGTGGTCAGTAGCCCAGCTGGCCAGCATTAATGGGTCAGCAGCCCAGCTGGCCATTGTTAGTGGTCAGCAGCCCAGCTGGCCAGCGTTAATGGGTCAGTAGCCCGGCCAGCATTAATGGTCAGCAGCCCAGCTGGCCATTGTTAGTGGTCAGCAGCCCAGCTGGCCAGCGTTAATGGGTCAGTAGCCCGGCCAGCATTAATGGTCAGTAGCCCGGCTGGCCATTGTTAGCGGGTCAGCAGCCCGGCCAGCATTAGCGGTCAGCAGCCCGGCCAGCATTAGCGGTCAGCAGCCCGCAGCCGGCGCTCGCCCCGCTTGCCTGGCAGTGCAGGCTGGTCCGCAGCACGCCCCCCCGGCCGTAGCCCAGGGGCGGCCCGCCCAGGCCCGCCCGGGCCCCGCGGTTGGCCAGCACGAACGGGTTCTGGCTGAACGGGATGGGCTGCGAGTCCACCAAAGGCTCCTCCGGACACGGGGCACAGCCCGCGGGCGGCGCCGGGGACCCCGCCCGGGCCAGCGGGGGGGACAGCGCGGGGCAGGGACCCTCCATGGAGCGGCGGGGCTGGGGGCGGTCTGCGGGCTGGGGGAGAGAGAGAGAGATGAGAGAAACGAGAGCAGAGAGATGGGAGCAGGGAGAGCAGGGGGAAATGAGAGCAGAGAGATGAGAACAGGAAAGAGCAGGAGGAAATGGGAGCAGAAAGGAGAGGAGAGAAACGAGAGCAGAGAGATGGGAGCAGAGAGAGCAGGAAAGAGCAGGGGGAAATGAGAGGAGAGAGATGGGAGCAGAGAGAGCAGGAAAGAGCAGGGGGAAATGAGAGGAGAGAGATGGGAACAGAGAGAGATGGGAACAGAGAAATGAGAGCAAGAGAGAGATGGGAACAGAGAGAGATGGGAACAGAGAAATGAGAGCAAGAGAGAGATGGGAACAGAGAGATGAGAGCAGAGAGAGATGGGAACAGAGAGATGGGAACAGAGAGAGATGGGAGCAGAGAGATGAGAGCAGAGTGAGATGAGAGCAGAGAGAGATGAGAGCAGAGTGAGATGAGAGCAGAGAGAGATGAGAGCAGAGAGAGATGGGAACAGAGAGAGATGGGAGCAGAGAGATGAGAGCAGAGAGAGATGAGAGCAGAGAGATGGGAACAGAGAGAGATGGGAACAGAGAGATGAGAGCAGAGAGAGATGGGAGCAGAGAGATGAGAGCAGAGTGAGATGAGAGCAGAGAGAGATGAGAGCAGAGAAATGACACTCCCAGCACACACACCTGGCTGTGCTCACACACCTGAGCCACTCCCAGCACAGCACCTGGCTTTAACACAACAGCCATCCCTCCAGCACACCTGCACAGGTGAGCGTGCTTTAACAGCCCCAGTACATCAGCACACCCAACCACCAGAGCTCAGAGCTCACACCCTGTGGGTGTCTCTGGCTCATGGCAGGACTGGTGCAGCCCCAGCTCTGCTCCTGCTCAGAGCACACAGCCCAGACCGAGCCCTGACCCTCCTGCACACACAGAGAACACTCTGTTACCCCAGCCAGAGCTCAGAGCTCACACCCTCCTGCACACACACAGCACTCTGTTACCCCAGGCAGAGCTCAGAGCTCACACCCTCCTGCACACACAGAGAACACTCTGTTACCCCAGCCAGAGCTCACACCCTGACCCTCCTGCACACACACAGCACTCTGTTACCCCAGCCAGAGCTCAGAGCTCACACCCTCCTGCACACACACACAGCACTCTGTTACCCCAGGCAGAGCTCAGAGCTCACACCCTAACCCTGACCCTCCAGCACACACACAGAGCAGTCTGTTACCCCAGCCAAAGCTCAGACCCTCCTGCACACACACAGAGCACTCTGTTACCCCAGGCAGAGCTCAGAGCTCACACCCTGACCCTCCTGCACACACACAGCACTCTGTTACCCCAGCCAGAGCTCTCCTCAGGGCAGCAGGCACAGCCAGGGAGCACAGCCCAAAGCTCCCATCCTGGCTCCTCCTGGAGCAGAAAGACCTCTCCTGCTCAGAGCACATTCCTCAGCTCCTGTGTCAGGGCAGTGGCCACCAAAATAGCTCCCAGGGCTGGGCTGCTGCCTGCAGGGGCAGCTGGCAGGCTCAGGAATTTCGGGGGCCCTGCTAACCCCCAGCCCAGGCTCTGTGCTGGGCTCACACCCTGTTGCTCCCAGCGGAGCCTGTGCTGCCCTGAGCAGTTCTGCTGCTGTGGCTGTGTGATTTCCATGTAAAACCTGCTTTTACCTTTTCCCTGAGTGCCACAATGCCTGGTAGGTGTGAGGCCTCAGTCCTGCTCTGGCTGTGTCCCACTGCTCCTGCTCTCACTCCTCTCTGGGAGGAATCCTTCCTCCCCAGGGCTATTCCTGTCAGACCAGCCACAATTTCTATTCTGGGTGAGCAGAAATGTGGGCAATGCAGCGAGCTCTCCCAACAGACATGTGCTGCCCTGCATCCTCCCAAAGAAATCCAATTTAAATCCCATGAACAAGTAAAAAAAAGGATCAACAGCAAGAAACTGAAGAGAAATAGATTCAGAACAGAAAGCACAGGTTGCTGATTAACAAACCATGGTGACCTGCTATTGAGACATGTCAAGTCTTCTCCATCTCTCACGGTCCAGAAAGCAAAACTAGACTCTGATCATTTTGCTGTGAGGGCAATGTCAGAGAATCCCAGGGTGGTTTGGGTGGGAAGCTGACACTGTTCCTGCTGTGGGCAGGGACACCTTGCACTGCCCCAAACCCCACCAGGCTGGCCCTGGGCAGCTCCAGGGATGGGGCAGCCACAGCTTCCCCCAGGGGCTGCAGAGCTGGGGGCACAGCCAGGAGCATCACCCCCGAACAGGCACTGCCATGTGCTTCAGCGGGAATTTCCAGCTTGGCTTGGAACAGGCACAAACAGAACGGGCATCTCACCAGCCCTGTTAAATCCTGCTCTCAGAGGGACCCAGGCACAGCTCCTGGAGGAGCAGCAGAACCCCCCTGGCCCCAGCACCCAGCACAGGCACCTCCCAAAGCAGGGCTGGTGACAGCTGGACAGGCACTGACCCCACAGCCCTTCCCTCCACAGGGACATTTATAGCAGGGCCAGCCCCACATTCCCGAGCCTGGCATTCCCAGAGCACACAGCCTGCAAGCAACAGCCAAAAACGATCTGGTCTACAGAGCACAGCCACAAAAACTGCTCTGCCCTGCAAGGAACACCCAAATCTGCTCCAATCTGCAAGGCACAGCCCAAATCTGCTCTGCTCTGCAAGGCACAGCCCCAAAAACTGCTCTGCTCTGCAAGGCACAGCCCAAAACTGCTCTGCTCTGTATCACACAGCCCAAATCTGCTCTGCCCTGCAAGGCACAGCCCAAATCTGCTCTGCCCACACCTGAGCTGTCCTGCACAGGGGCAGCTGCTGCCTGGGGCTCATTCTGCCCCTCCAGCTCCTGAGGTACACCCAGGGGTGCTAAAAATGAACCTTTTCCTGATGCTGCTCTGTGGAGTGAACAGCAAGAGGGGAATCCAAAGGCTGGAACGTGGGAGAAAAGGAGGCAGGGCTGGAGCCCAGGCAGAGCTGCTGTGGGAGACAGGCTGGAGGAACAGAGCAGAGACACCAGCAGAGCAGAACTCTCCTGGAATAGGGGGAAAGGTGAAGAGGAGTCAGGTACAGCAGGTACCTGGGCACAGGTGTGTGCAGGGCAGGCAGGTACAGCAGGTACCTGGGCACAGGTGTGTGCAGGGCAGGCAGGTACAGCAGGTACCTGAGCACAGGTGTGTGCAGGGCAGGTACAGCAGGTACAGCAGATACCTGGGCACAGGTGTGTGCAGGCAGGTACAGCAGGTACCTGAGCACAGGTGTGTGCAGGGCAGGTACAGCAGATACCTGGGCACAGGTGTGTGCAGTGCAGGCAGGTACAGCAGGTACCTGGGCACAGGTGTGTGCAGTCAGGTACAGCAGGTACCTGGGCACAGGTGTGTGCAGGGCAGGCAGGTACAGCAGGTACCTGGGCACAGGTGTGTGCAGTCAGGTACAGCAGGTACCTGGGCACAGGTGTGCAGGGCAGGCAGGTACAGCAGGTACCTGAGCACAGGTGTGTGCAGGGCAGGCAGGCACAGCAGGTACAGCAGATACCTGAGCACAGGTGTGTGCAGGGCAGGCAGGTACAGCAGGTACAGCAGGTACCTGAGCACAGGTGTGTGCAGGCAGGTACAGCAGATACCTGGGCACAGGTGGGTGCAGGGCAGGCAGGTACAGCAGGTACAGCAGGTACCTGAGCACAGGTGTGTGCAGGCAGGTACAGCAGGTACCTGAGCACAGGTGTGTGCAGGCAGGTACAGCAGGTACCTGGGCACAGGTGTGTGCAGGGCAGGCAGGTACAGCAGGTACCTGGGCACAGGTGTGTGCAGGGCAGGTACAGCAGGTACCTGAGCACAGGTGTGTGCAGGGCAGGCAGGTACAGCAGGTACCTGAGCACAGGTGTGTGCAGGGCAGGCAGGTACAGCAGGTACCTGAGCACAGGTGTGTGCAGGGCAGGTACAGCAGGTACCTGGGCACAGGTGGGTGCAGGGCAGGCAGGTACAGCAGGTACCTGGGCACAGGTGCCTGGCCCTTGCTCTCCCGTTTCTCACTCCCATCCTCATTTCTCAGCTGGCTCCTGGCTCGCTGCCCTGCTCTGCTCCCACTCTTCCTTGGCTGTCGCCTCCCACACCGGGGTGGAGGGAGCTCAGGGGGGACCAGGGATGTCCCATGGGGATCACAGCCCCCAGCCCCCAGCCCCCCAGCCCCCAGGACCCCCAGCCCCCAGGACCCCCAGCCCCCAGCCCCCCAGCTCCCCAGCCCCCCAGGACCCCCAGCCCCCAGCCCCCCAGCCCCCAGCCCCCAGCCCCCAGGACCTCCAGCCCCCAGGACCCCCAGGACCCCCAGCCCCCAGGACCCCCAGCCCCCAGCCCCTCCAGCCCCCAGCCCCCCAGCTCCCCAGGCCCCAGGACCCCCAGCCCCACTCACAGCTCGGTTCCCTCTCTGCAGCCCGGAGCTGGGCAGTGCTGCCAGGGTTCTGTAGTCCAGGCGCAGGGGTTCACTGGGGATGCTCTGGAAAAAACACAAAAACCAGGAGCAGGTCAGGCAAAGTCAGCTAAACCTGTGAGGAACAGCACTGACAGGGACTGGAGCCACCCCAGAAATATCCAAAATTATCTGCAAACTGAGTCAGCTAAACCTGTGAGGAACAGCACTGACAGGGACTGGAGCCACCCCAGAAATATCCAAAATTATCTGCAAACTCAGAGTCAGCTAAACCTGTGAGGAACAGCACTGACAGGGACTGGAGCCACCTCAGAAATATCCAAAATTATCTGCAAACTCAGAGTCAGCTAAACCTGTGAGGAACAGCAATGAAAGGGACTGGAGCCACCCCAGAAATATCCAAACTGATCTGCAAACTCAGTTCCCACTGAACTGAAAAAAAGAGCTGGAATTTTTCAGAACAACCATGTGAACTCCTGGCAGAGCCAGGCCTGAGAAACCTCACAGAGAAATGTCACAAACACCACTGCTGCTCAGAGCCCCCTCCTACCCCAGGGCACTCCCCATGGAGGAGAGAAGGTGCCACAGCTGTTTGCTCCAACAGATCTGCACTGACTGGATCTGTAACAAGGCAAGTCCGAAATTCCCCTACAGTTCCTTTTCCCAGCCTTAACTCACAGTCACTGTACAGCTTCTTGCAATACTGCTTCCCATGTACTGCCCTTCTAACCCTGAGGAGAAGCCAAGGTTTGTAACCCCGAGGAGAAGCCAAGGTTTGTAACCCTGAGGAGAAGCCAAGGTTTGTAACCCTGAGGAGAAGGCAAGGTTTGTAACCCTGAGGAGAAGCCAAGGTTTGTAACCCTGAGGAGAAGCCAAGGTTTCTGACCCAGCCCATTCTCCCCAGCCCCTTACACATTCCTTCAGTTCTGATCCATTCCCCTGTCCCCAGAGCCACGTCCCTCTAGGGGAAGGAGTGCAGAACTCGAGCTTTGGGGCACAAACTCCTTTTTGGGGCTCCTGCAGCCCTTCCCCTGTGCTGCTCACCTCTGCCTCCTCCTCGAGCTGCTGCGTGGCCACAGGCTGCTCCCTGTGCAGCCTCTGCTGGCAGGGACAGAGAGAGAGGAGAGAAAGTGAGGGGAGAGAGAGAAGAGAGGGAGGAGAGAGAGAGTGAGGGGAGAGAGGGGAGAGAGAGAGAGGAGAGAGGGGAGGAGAGGAGAGAGGAGAGAGGAGAGAGGAGAGGAGAGAGAGAGAAAAGAGAGAGGGAGGAGAGAGAGTGAGGGGAGAGAGGAGAGAGAGAGGGGTGAGAGGGAGGAGAGAGAGAGAGGAGAGAGGAGAGAGAGAAAAAGAGAGGGAGGAGAGAGAGAGTGAGGAGAGAGGGAGAGAGAGAGAGGGAAAGAGGAGAGGAGAGAGGGGAGAGGAGAGAGAGAGGAGGAGAGGGGAGAGAGGAGAGAGGAGAGAGAAAGAGAGAGTGAGGGAGAGAGGGAGGAGGAGAGAAGAGAGAGGAGAGAAGAGAGGAGAGAGGAGAGGAGAGAGAAAAGAGAGAGGGAGGAGAGAGAGTGAGGGAGAGAGGGGAGAGAGAGAGAAGAGAGGAAAGAGAGACAGGAGAGAGCAGAGAGGTCACACAGGGCTTAGAGGGGGCCCAGGGCAGTGCCAGCACAGGGAGGCTCAGGGCATGCCCAGCCCGTGCTGCTCCAGCCCAGCCCAGCCCAGCCCGGCCCTCACCTTGTGCAGCACCTCCAGCTCCTCGGGGCTCAGCTCCCTGTCGATGGAGGAGATGCTCTCCAGGCTGTTCTTGCGGCCCAGGCCAGCAGCAAAGGGGTTGGCAATGACCCTGGGGACACCTGCCAGGCAAACAGCACAGCACACCTGAGAGCCTCCCCACAGCCCCATTCCAGCCCCGGGAACTGAGCACCAGGCCAGAGCCAGAGCTCCCCCAACAGCCTCGGAACTCCAAGAACCCGGACTGGTCCGGGCTGGGGCAGCCAGCTCCATCCCTGCAGCTCAGGCTGGCAATTGAGAGGAACCCTGAACAAGCTGCATTTAAATTCATCCAGGTACAGGAAGGGGATGAGGGGAGCAGGACTGGTGAGCAGCACAGGTGAGCTGGGATCAGTCTGGGGGGCTCAGGTGAGTCAGGGCAGGTGCAGGAGGAGCTGGGATGGGTCTGGGGGCTCAGGTGAGTCAGGGCAGGTGCAGGAGGAGCTAGGATGGGTCTGGGGGCTCAGGTGAGTCAGGGCAGGTGCAGGAGGAGCTAGGATGGGTCTGGGGCTCAGGTGAGTCAGGGCTGTATGAATAAAGAGCTGGGGTGGGTTTGGGGGCTCAGGGCAGGTGCAGGAATATCTGGGGTTGGTTTGGGGGCTCAGGTGAGTCAGGGCAGGTGCAGGAATATCTGGGGTGGGTCTGGGGGAGTCAGGTGAGTCAGGGCAGTACAAATAAAGAGCTGGGGTGGGTCTGGGGGTCTCGGGCAGGTGCAGGTAGATCTGGGGTGGGTCTGGGGGTCTCAGGGCAGGTACAGGAATATCTGGGGTGGTCTGGGGGCTGGGGGTCTCAGGGCAGGTGCAGGAATATCTGGGGTGGTCTGGGGGGCTGGGGGTCTCGGGCAGGTGCAGGAATATCTGGGGTGGTCTGGGGGTCTGGGGTCTCGGGCAGGTGCAGGAATATCTGGGGTGGGTCTGGGGGTCTGGGGGTCTCGGGCAGGCGCCCCTCACCTCCGCCGGCCGCCCGGGGGTCGAAGCCGTCGCACACCTGCACCAGCAGCGCTGTCGCCCACGCCCCCCGCAGCACCTGCACGGCCTCGGCGTGCGTCAGCCCCAGCAGGCTCTGCTGGTTCACCTCCAGGATCCGCGCTGCCCACCTGCAGCCGCTTCGTCCGCTGGCCGCCAGCTCGCCGCGCTCACCTGCAACGGCCGGGGCAGCTGGGGCACACCTGGGGCACACCTGGGGCACACCTGGGGCACCTGGGGCAACTGGGACACACCTGGGGCAACTGGGGCAACTGGGACACACCTGGGGCACACCTGGGACACACCTGGGGCACCTGGGACACACCTGGGGCAGCTGGGGCACACCTGGGGCAACTGGGGCACACCTGGGGCACACCTGGGGCAGCTGGGGCACACCTGGGGAGCTCACCTGCAACGGCCGGGGCAGCTGGGGCAGCTGGGGGCAGCTGGGGCACACCTGGGACACACCTGGGGCACCTGGGACACACCTGGGGCAGCTGGGGCACACCTGGGACACACCTGGGGCACACCTGGGGCACCTGGGGCACACCTGGGGCACCTGGGGCAACTGGGACACACCTGGGGCAACTGGGGGAACCTGGGACACACCTGGGAGCTCACCTGCAACGGCAGGGCAGCTGGGGCACACCTGGGACACACCTGGGGCACCTGGGACACACCTGGGGCAGCTGGGGCACACCTGGGACACACCTGGGGAGCTCACCTGCAACGGCCGGGGCAGCTGGGGCACACCTGGGGGCAGCTGGGGCACACCTGGGGGCAGCTGGGGCAACTGGGACACACCTGGGGCAGCTGGGACACACCTGGGGCACACCTGGGACACACCTGGGACACACCTGGGGGCACCTGGGAGCTCACCTGCAACGGCCGGGCAGCTGGGGCAGCTGGGGCAACTGGGACACACCTGGAATACACCTGGGGGCACCTGGGGAGCTCACCTGCAATGGCCCGGGTCAGCTGGGGCCAGCTGGGGAACCTGGGACACACCTGGGACACACCTGGGGAGCTCACCTGCAACGGCCCGGGTCAGCCGGGACACCTGGGGCACCTGGGGGCACACCTGGGGGGACCTGGAATACACCTAGGGTCACCTGAAATACACCTGGGGTCACCTACAACACACCTGGGGTCACCTGGAACACACCTGCGGTCACCTGGAATACACCTGGGGGCACCTGGAATACACCTGGGGGCACCTGGGACACACCTGCGGTCACCTGAAATACACCTGGGGCACCTGGGTCACCTGGAACACACCTGGGGTCACCTAGAACACACCTGGGCTCACTTGCAACACACCTGGGGTCACCTGGAACACACCTGGGGGTCACCCTGGGCAGCCACAGGGGCAGCTCGGTGTGCCTGTCACAGGCTGGCTGGGGTTGCAATACAGGATGTGGCCAGAAATGTGAATTCTGTGCATCCCAGAAATGCGAATTCTGTCCCATCTGCTGCACCCTGATCTCCTGGCACATATCTCCTGCTCATGGGCCAGCTTTAAACCAGCTGGGCAATCATCTTTATCTTTCCCCAGCCCATCCTCCCTCCAGGAGATATCTCCTGTTCATGGCCACTGAGTCCCAGGGCATGGCTGATAAAATTCCATCATCCCACTGGGAGATGCTCCAGCCAGGGCAGGAGCCAAGCCTTTCCTACCCAGATAAAAACTGAGATTTGGAACACCAGAGCAGCCTTTTCCACTGGATTCCAGAGGAAAACCAGACCTTTGCACATCATCCCTGCACCTTCAGAGGAAACTGCCCCTTCTCCAGGAGCACTGCTCCAGCTGAGCCACATCTGCCCCTGCAGGAGGATGCAGCCACCATGGAATGGGACTGCTGCCAACACCCTGACTGCCTGACGGGTGTCAGCTTGGATTCTGGCTCTGGCAGGGTTGGGATTGTTCTGTGTAATACTGCATTTCTATTTTAATTTTCCCAGTAAAGAACTGTTATTCCTAATTCCCACATCTTTGCCTGAGAGTTACTTAATTTCAGAAGTATAATAATTTAGATGTAAAGGATTTACATTCTCCATTTCAAAGAGAAGCTCCTGCCTTTATTGGCAGACACCTGTCCTGCAAAACAAGACACAGGTCCAGGGAAAATCTTCTAGGATTTTTCCAGTCCAACTTTCTCAAGCTCAGCTTAGAGTTTTTCCCAAGCTAGAAACCTTTCTCTAATGTAAACACAAGAGAAAGAATTCTAACAAATATTAAACACCTGCTGGATCCATGAGAAACCTGGGACAAAAGTTGTTTCCTTCTCTAAGCAGTGAATCTCCTGTATTTTGTTTGGCACACAGAGGGCAGAAGCTGCACAGGTGCTGGGGGGAGCAGCTGTGTGAGAATTTCGTGTGTGAGATAAAAGAATGGGAATTGGAAATGTGCTGCCCCAAGGGCAGAAGCAGGTGAGGAGGAAAAGCTGCCACATCACAATGCACCCCCAGAAATGCATCCCACACCCTGTGGGGAGAGGGAAATGGAAATGCAGAATCACAGTGAATCTCCCAGAAATGCATCTCACACCCTGTGGGGAGAGGGAAATGGAAATGCAGAATCACAGTGAATCTCCCAGAAATGCATCTCACACCCTGTGGGGAGAGGGAAATGGAAATGCAGAATCACAGTGAATCTCCCAGAAATGCATCCCACACCCTGTGGGGAGAGGGAAATGCAGAATCACAGTGAATCTCCCAGAAATGCATCTCACACCCTGTGGGGAGAGGGAAAGGCAGAAAAAGACAAACTAAGGAGGGAGGAGGCAGGGATCAGGCATGAAAGAGGAAGAAGAGGAGAACACCACTCTGTCTCTTGGTTACCACAAATTCCAGGGAAAATCAGAGGCAGGAGAACCCCTCTGGGCAGGACAGGTAAGAGAGGCTGAGGGGAGAAACAGCTCAAGGGAGCAGGTGTGGTAATTGATAAAAGATTCGTGTCAATCATAAAAGTATTGGGGGTTGTATAAACAGGACTTTGGTTCTCTGCAGGCTGAAACAACAAGTATTGGGAAAAGCAGGGAGGGAGATGGGGCAAATAGTAAATAACTCAGTGCCATGGGTAAACTGTGACCCTTCCAGCCCCAAAGGCTGGAATGCTGCAGGAAAAAAACCCAATTACTCAATTAACTGTCAGAATAACCCCAGGTTTTCTCCTCCTGCTGCTACAAATGTCCCAGGTGAATGTGCAATCATCACTCTGCAAGAGGGAATTTATTCTTTTCACTCCAGAACTCAGATAAAGCACATTTTACACTGCCCAAGGACCCTGAGAGCACATTTACACTGCCCAGGGATAGCTGAGAGCACATTTCACACTGCCCAGGGATCCTGTGAGCACATTTACACTGCCCAGGGATAGCTGAGAGCACATTTTACACTGCCCAGGGATAGCTGGAGCACATTTCACACTCCCCAGGGATAGCTGAGAGCACATTTCACACTCTCAGGAAAGCTGGAGCACATTTACACGGCCCAGGGATCGCTGAGAGCACATTTCACATTGCCCAGGGATAGCTGAGAGCACCTTTTACACTGCCCAGGGATAGCTGAGAGCACATTTCACACTGCCCAGGGAAAGCTGGAGCACATTTTACACTGCCCAGGGATCCTGTGAGCACATTTACACTGCCCAGGGATAGCTGAGAGCACATTTTACACTGCCCAGGGATCCTGAGAGCACATATTACACTCTCCAGGGAAAGATGGAGCACATTTTACACTCTCCAGGGAAAGCTGGAGCACATTTCACACTGCTCAGGGATAGCTGGAGCACATTTCACACCCCCCAGGGATAGCTGGAGCACATTTCACACTCCCCAGATAAAGCTGAGAGCACATTTCACACTGCTCAGGGATAGCTGGAGCACATTTCACACTCCCCAGGGATAGCTGAGAGCACCTTTTACACTGCCCAGGGATCCTGAGAGCACATTTCACACTGCCCAGGGATAGCTGAGAGCACCTTTACACTGCCCAGGGATAGCTGAGAGCACATTTCACACTGCCCAGGGATAGCTGGAGCACATTTCACACTCTGAGGGAAGGCTGGAGCACATTTCACACTCCCCAGGGATAGCTGAGAGCACATTTTACACTCTCCAGGGATAGCTGGAGCACATTTCACACTCTGAGGGAAGGCTGGAGCACATTTCACACTCCCCAGGGATAGCTGAGAGCACATTTCACACTCTCAGGGAAGGCTGGAGCACATTTCACACTCTCAGGGAAGGCTGGAGCACATTTCACACTCCCCAGGGATAGCTGGAGCACATTTCACACTGCTCAGGGATAGCTGAGAGCACATTTCACACTCCCCAGGGATAGCTGGAGCACATTTTACACTCTCCAGGGATAGCTGGAGCACATTTCACACTCCCCAGGGATAGCTGGAGCACATTTCACACTCTCCAGGGATAGCTGGAGCACATTTCACACCCCCCAGGGATAGCTGGAGCACATTTCACACTCTCAGGGAAGGCTGGAGCACATTTCACACCCCCCAGCGATCCCCCCTCTCCTGCAGGGCTGCCCCAGTACCTTGGAGATGAAGATTCCCTCATCAGTGGGATCAAAGGGGTTGCCAGCGTGGCCCTTGGCTCCTCCCCCTGATGCTGATGCCCAGCTTCTCTCCTGGAGCCTTTTCAATGCAGATTTCCTGCAAACACACCAGAGTCTCCTCGTTTCCCTGGAGTGAGCACAGTTCCCAATGCCCTGAATCAGCCCCAGCCCTCCTCTGGCAGTTCATTCCTTTGGCTGAGGACCTTCCCTTTCTGTTCCTGATGGCAGAGCCACCACAGCCAAGGCAGGAGATCTCACCCTGCCCCAGCTGGAGATGAACAGAGAGACTGGTTCTGCCACGGGAGAAGGAAATTCCAGCCAGGAGTGTGGCTGTACCCAGTCCCAGAGCTCCAGCCTGCTGAGAAACTGCCCCAGAAACCAGCTGAGACTGCCCCAGCCCTGAGAGCTCCCACCTGCACCCCAGGAGGGTCCTAGAGACCACCCTGGTGGGGTCCTGGGTGCTGGACTGCCCCCAAACCCCCACCCAGCACCCACCTGCACCCCAGGAGGGTCCTAGAGACCACCCTGGTGAGGCTCTGGGTGCTGGATTCCCCCAAACCCCCACCCAGCACCCACCTGCACCCCAGGAGGGTCCTAGAGACCTGGTGGGGTCCTGGGTGCTGGACTGCCCCCAAACCCCCCACCCAGCACCCACCTGCATGCCAGGGGGAGCAGGGTCCCTCCTCACCAGCACACTGAGCTCCTGGGTGCTGGATTCCCCCCAAACTCCCCATTTCTCACTCACCTCATCCCAGGAGGAGCAGAGTCCCTAGAGACCACCCTGCTGAGCTCCAGGGTGTTGGATTCACCCCAAACCCCCAACCCAACACACACCTGCATCCCAGGAGGGTCCCTGCTCACCCTGCTGAGCTCCTGGGTGCTGGATTCCCCCCCATTTCTCACTCACCTGCATCCCAGGAGCAGCAGGGTCCCTACAGACCACTCTGCTGAGCTCCAGGCTGTTGGATTCCCCCAAACTCTCACCAAACACTCACCTGCACGCCAGGAGGAGCAGGGTACCTAGAGACCACCCTGCTGAGCTCCTGGCTGTTGGATTGCCCCTCAGGTCACATCACACACTCACCTGCATGCCAGGGGGAGCAGGGTCCCTACAGACCACCCTGCTGAGCTCCAGGGTGTTGGATTGCCCCCAAACCCCCCATTTCCCACTCACCTGCATGCCAGGAGGAGCAGGGTCCCTACAGACCACCCTGCTGAGCCCCTGGCTGTTGGATTCACCCCAAACCCTCACCAAATACTCACCTGCATGCCAGGGGGAGCAGGGTCCCTCCTCACCAGCACACTGAGCCCCTGGCTGTTGGATTCCCCCATTTCCCACTCACCTGCATGCCAGGAGGAGCAGGGTCCCTACAGACCACCCTGCTGAGCTCCAGGGTGTTGGATTCCCCCCATTTCCCACTCACCTGCATGCCAGGAGGAGCAGGCTCCCTACAGACCACCCTGCTGAGCTCGTGGCTGTTGGATTCACCCCAAACCCTCACCAAATACTCACCTGCATGCCAGGGGGAGCAGGGTCCCTCCTCACCAGCACACTGAGCTCAAGGGTGTTTGATTCTCCCCAAATTGCCCCTTTCCCACTCACCTGCATGCCAGGGGGAGCAGGGTCCCTACAGACCACCCTGCTGAGCCCCTGGCTGTTGGATTCCCCCCAAACCCCCATTTCCCACTCACCTGCATGCCAGGGGGAGCAGGGTCCCTACAGACCACCCTGCTGAGCCCCTGGCTGTTGGATTCACCCCAAACCCTCACCAAATACTCACCTGCATGCCAGGGGGAGCAGGGTCCCTCCTCACCAGCACGCTCAGCTCCTGCCCGGGGCTCAGCAGGGCGCTCACGGCCTCCTGGTGCGTGGCCTGGCGCAGGTCGGTGCCGTTCACCTCCAGGATCCTGTCCCCAACTCGGAGCCCACTGCGGGCAGCCAGCCCCCGGGGGATCACCTGGGGACACGCAGGGCAAGCGAGGGACACACAGGGTGAGGCAGGGACACACAGGGTGAGGGACGGACACACAGAGTGAGGCAGGGACACACAGAGTGAGGCAGGGACACACAGAGTGAGGCAGGGACACACAGGGTGAGGGACGGACACACAGAGTGAGGCAGGGACACACAGAGTGAGGCAGGGACACACAGGGTGAGGCAGGGACACACAGGGTGAGGGATGGACACACAGAGTGAGGCAGGGACACACAGGGTGAGGCAGGGACACACAGGGTGAGGGATGGACACACAGAGTGAGGGATGGACACACAGGGTGAGGGATGGACACACAGGGTGAGGCAGGGACACACAGGGTGAGGGATGGACACACAGAGTGAGGGAGGGACACACAGGGTGAGGGACGGACACACAGAGTGAGGCAGGGACACACAGGGTGAGGGAGGGACACACAGAGTGAGGGAGGGACACACAGGGTGAGGGAGGGACACACAGAGTGAGGCAGGGACACACAGGGTGAGGGATGGACACACAGAGGGCAGAAGAGTGTTGGGTTGATGTGACCAGCAATGTGCATTCTGTGTATTCCAGAAATGTGGATTCTGTGCATCTCAACAATGTGCATTCTGTGCATTCCAGCAGTGTGAATTCTGTCCCCATCTGTTGAATTTGGGTGGGGCAGTGCCCCTGATCTCCTGGCACATATCTCCTGCTAATGGGCCAGCTTTAAACCAGCTGGGCAATCATCTTTATCTTCCCACAGCCCATCCTCCCTCCAGGAGATATCTCCTGTTCATGGCCACTGAGTCCCAGGGCATGGCTGATAAAATTCCATCATCCCACTGGGAGATGCTCCAGCCAGGGCAGGAGCCAAGCCTTTCCTACCCAGATCAAAACTGAGATTTGGAACACCAGAGCAGCCTTTCCCACTGGATTCCAGAGGAAAACCAGACCCTTCCACATCATCCCTGCACCTTCAGAGGAAACTGCCCCTTCTCCAGGAGCACTGCTCCAGCTGAACCACATCTGCCCCTGCAGGAGGATGCAGCCACCATGGAATGGGACTGCTGCCAACACCCTGACTGCCTGACGGGTGTCAGCTTGGATTCTGACTCTGGCAGGGTTTGGGATTGTTCTGTGTAATACTGCATTTCTATTTTAATTTTCCCAGTAAAGAACTGTTATTCTTATTCCCCCATCTGTGCCTGAGAGCCCCTTAATTTCAAAATTATAATAATTTAGAGGAAGGGAGTTTACATTCTCCATTTCAAAGAGAAGCTCCTGCCTTTACTGGCAGACACCTGTCCCTATAACCAGGACATGCTGTCACCACTGGAGTGGGAAGGTGGGATCAGGGGCCACTGGGCTGAGAGCAGCCCAGCAGCTCTGGGAGCCCCAGCAGCCACACTCAGCCCAGGAGCACCTTCCCAGCAGGGACAGCCTGTCTGCAGTGCCAGAACCTGCCAGGACTCATTAAAGCCAAAGTGAACCCAGCAATGGAAAAAGCCGTGGGATCCTCCCAAGGGGCTCAGAATAAATTGATTGTACAGGTGGGAGACTGTCCCGTGCCTCAGATAACTACAGCAGCACAGCCAGCAAAAACCAACAGAAACAAAATATCCTGCACACACAGCCAGCAAAAACCACCCAGCACACGCCCTGCACACACCTGCACACACCTGCACACACCTGCACACACCTGCACACGCCCAGCACACACCTGCACACGCCCTGCAGACACCTGCACACGCCCAGCACACACCTGCACACGCCCTGCAGACACCTGCACACGCCCCAGCACACACCTGCACACACCTGCACACACAGCACACACCTGCACACACACAGAACACACCTGCAGACACCTGCAGACACCTGCACACACCCAGAACACACCTGCACACACCTGCACACACAGCACACACCTGCACACACCTGCACACGCCCAGCACACACCTGCACACACCCAGCACACACCTGCACACACCTGCACACACCCAGCACACACCTGCACACCCAGCACACACCTGCACACACCTGCACACACCTGCACACACCTGCACACGCCCAGCACACACCCAGCACACACCTGCACACACAGCACACACCTGCACACACAGAACACACCTGCAGACACCTGCAGACACCTGCAGACACCTGCACACACCCAGAACACACCTGCACACACCTGCACACACCTGCACACACACAGGACACACCTGCACACACCCAGCACACACTTGCACACACCTGCACACACCCAGCACACACCTGCACACAGCCAGCACACACCTGCACACACCTGCACACACACAGGACACACCTGCACACACCCAGCACACACCTTCACACTCCTGCACACACCTGCACACACCTGCACACACCTGCACACACCCAGCACACACCTGCACACACCTGCACACGCCTGCACACACCTGCACACACACAGGACACACCTGCACACACCCAGCACACACCTTCACACTCCTGCACACACCTGCACACACCTGCACACACCCAGCACACACCTGCACACACCAGCACACACCTGCACACAGCCAGCACACACCTGCACACACCTGCACACACCCAGCACACACCTGCACACAGCCAGCACACACCTGCACACACCTGCACACACACAGGACACACCTGCACACACCCAGCACACACACCTTCACACTCCTGCACACACCTGCACACACCCAGCACACACCTGCACACCCAGCACACACCTGCACACACCTGCACACGCCCTGCACACACCCAGCACACACCTGCACACACCCAGCACACACCTGCACACACCTGCACACACCTGCACACGCCTGCACACACCCAGCACACACCTGCACACACCTGCACACACCCAGCACACACCTGCACACCCAGCACACACCTGCACACACCTGCACACACCTGCACACACCCAGCACACACCTGCACACACACCTGCACACACACCTGCACACGCCTGCACACACCTGCACACACCTGCACACACCCAGCACACACCTGCACACCCAGCACACACCTGCACACACCTGCACACACCTGCACACACCTGCACACCCAGCACACACCTGCACACACCTGCACACACCCAGCACACACCTGCACACCCAGCACACACCTGCACACACCTGCACACACCTGCACACACACAGCACACACCTGCACACACACAGCACACACCTGCACACCCAGCACACACCTGCACACACCTGCACACCCAGCACACACCTGCACACCCAGCACACACCTGCACACACCCAGCACACACCCAGCACACACCTGCACACACCTGCACACACCTGCACACACCTGCACACACACAGCACACACCTGCACACCCAGCACACACCTGCACACACCTGCACACCCAGCACACACCTGCACACCCAGCACACACCTGCACACACCCAGCACACACCCTGCACACACCCAGCACACACCTGCACACACCCAGCACACACCCTGCACACACCCAGCACACACCCAGCACACACCTGCACACACCTGCACACACCCAGCACACACCTGCACACACACAGCACACACCTGCACACCCAGCACACACCTGCACACACCTGCACACCCAGCACACACCTGCACACCCAGCACACACCTGCACACACCCAGCACACACCCAGCACACACCTGCACACACCTGCACACACCTGCACACACCTGCACACACACAGCACACACCTGCACACCCAGCACACACCTGCACACACCTGCACACCCAGCACACACCTGCACACCCAGCACACACCTGCACACACCCAGCACACACCCCTGCACACACCCAGCACACACCTGCACACACCTGCACACACCCAGCACACACCAGCACACACCTGCACACGCCTGCACACCCAGCACACACCTGCACACACCCAGCACACACCTGCACACCCAGCACACACCTGCACACGCCCAGCACACACCCAGCACACACCTGCACACACAGCACACACCTGCACACACACAGAACACACCTGCAGACACCTGCAGACACCTGCAGACACCTGCACACACCCAGAACACACCTGCACACACCTGCACACACCTGCACACCCAGCACACACCTGCACACACCTGCACACACCCAGAACACACCTGCACACACCTGCACACACCTGCACACACCTGTCCGTGCCCCGATCTCCCAAACCCGCCCTGCCCACCTGCACACACCTGCACACACCTGCACACACCCAGAACACACCTGCACACACCTGCACACACCTGCACACACCTGCACACACCCAGAACACACCTGCACACACCTGCACACACCTGCACACACCCAGCACACACCTGCACACACCTGTACACACCTGCACACACCTGCACACACCCAGCACACACCTGCACACCTGCACACCCAGCACACACCTGCACACCCAGCACACACCTGCACACACCTGCACACACACACCTGTCCTGCCCCCGATCTCCCAAACCCGCCCTGCCCACCTGCACACACCAGCACACACCCAGCACACACCTGCACACACCTGCACACACCTGCACACACCTGCACACACCTGCACACACCTGCACACACACAGCACACACCTGCACACCCAGCACACACCTGCACACACCTGCACACCCAGCACACACCTGCACACCCAGCACACACCTGCACACACCCAGCACACACCCAGCACACACCTGCACACACCTGCACACACCTGCACACACCTGCACACACAGCACACACCTGCACACCCAGCACACACCTGCACACACCTGCACACCCAGCACACACCTGCACACCCAGCACACACCTGCACACACCCAGCACACACCCTGCACACACCCAGCACACACCTGCACACACCCAGCACACACCCTGCACACACCCAGCACACACCAGCACACACCTGCACACACCTGCACACACCCAGCACACACCTGCACACACAGCACACACCTGCACACCCAGCACACACCTGCACACACCTGCACCCAGCACACACCTGCACACCCAGCACACACCTGCACACACCCAGCACACACCCAGCACACACCTGCACACACCTGCACACACCTGCACACACCTGCACACACACAGCACACACCTGCACACCCAGCACACACCTGCACACACCTGCACACCCAGCACCTGCACACCCAGCACACACCTGCACACACCCAGCACACACCCTGCACACACCCAGCACACACCTGCACACACCTGCACACACCCAGCACACACCAGCACACACCTGCACACGCCTGCACACCCAGCACACACCTGCACACACCCAGCACACACCTGCACACCCAGCACACACCTGCACACGCCAGCACACACCCAGCACACACCTGCACACACAGCACACACCTGCACACACACAGAACACACCTGCAGACACCTGCAGACACCTGCAGACACCTGCACACACCCAGAACACACCTGCACACACCTGCACACACCTGCACACCCAGCACACACCTGCACACACCTGCACACACCCAGAACACACCTGCACACACCTGCACACACCTGCACACACCTGTCCGTGCCCCGATCTCCCAAACCCGCCCTGCCCACCTGCACACACCTGCACACACCTGCACACACCCAGAACACACCTGCACACACCTGCACACACCTGCACACACCTGCACACACCCAGAACACACCTGCACACACCTGCACACACCTGCACACACCCAGCACACACCTGCACACACCTGTACACACCTGCACACACCTGCACACACCCAGCACACACCTGCACACACCTGCACACCCAGCACACACCTGCACACCCAGCACACACCTGCACACACCTGCACACACACCTGTCCGTGCCCCGATCTCCCAAACCCGCCCTGCCCACCTGCACACCCAGCACACCTGCACACACCTGCACACACCTGCACACACCTGCACACACCTGCACACACCTGCACACACCCAGCACACCTGCACACACACCTGTCCGTTGCCCCCGATCTCCCAAACCCGCCCTGCCCACCTGCCCTCACACAAAGCCCCTCCCGGCGCCCCGGGGTGGGCTCGCCCAGGCCGCCCCCCTCCCCACCTTGGAGATGAAGACCCCGGGCTCGTGGATCCCGAACGGGTGGCTCGAGTGGTCGCTGCCTCCCACGATGCTCAGCCCCAGCGGCCCCCCGGCCTTCAGCAGGCGAATCTCCTTGGGGAACAGAGCAGCGTCAGACCAGGGACACCTCGACCCGGGACTGACACTCCGGGGCGCTGTGCACGGGCACAGGGCGAGCACTGCCGGGACAAGGGCTCCACTCGTGGGACTGCAGCCCGGAGAGGAGCTGGCGCAGGGCCCCGGAGAGTGGGGAGGGTTTGGGACAAGGGGAACCCCGAGAGCGGCCAGGGTTAGATGGGGTCCCTGGGGTAGGGGACATCCCATGGATAATGGAAAGTGTCCCTGTGGCAGTGGCACAGCCCTGGGGTAAGGGAAGGTGTCCCTGTGACAGTGGGATATCCCTGTGACAGTGGGGAGGTCCCTGGGGTGGGAGGTCCCTGGGGGTGGGAGGTCCCCGTGACAGTGGGGAGGTCCCTGGGGGTGGGAGGTCGCTGGGGGTGGGAGGTCCCTGGGGGTGGGAGGTCCCTGTGACAGGGAGAGGTCCCTGGGGGGGTGGGAGGTCCCTGTGACAGTGGGAGGTCCCTGGGGGTGGGAGGTCCCTGGGGGTGGGAGGTCCCTGTGACAGTGGGATTCCCTGTGACAGGGGGAGGTCCCTGGGGGTGGGAGGTCCCTGGGGTGGGAGGTCCCTGTGACAGTGGGAGGTCCCTGGGGGTGGGAGGTCCCTGGGGTGGGAGGTCCCTGTGCGGTGGGAGGTCCCTGGGGGTGGGAGGTCCCTGTGACAGTGGGATTCCCTGTGACAGGGGGAGGTCCCTGGGGGTGGGAGGTCCCTGGGGGTGGGAGGTCCCTGGGGTGGGAGGTCCCTGTGACAGTGGGAGGTCCCTGGGGGTGGGAGGTCCTGGGGGTGGGAGGTCCCTGGGGGTGGGAGGTCCCTGGGGTGGGAGGTCCCTGGGGTGGAGGTCCTGCCCACGCTCGGGGTGGGTCTGGATGAGCTTTCAGGTCCCCCCACCCCAAGCCGAAGCCTTTCCATGACCCCATCTCCAGTCCCCATCCCAACAACCCTTCACACAGAACCGGGCAGGTGCATGTCCCCAGGCAGGTGCATGTCCCCAGGTGCAGTGTCCCCATCCCAGGCAGGTGCAGTGTCCCCACGCAGGTGCCCTGTCCCCAGGTGCAGTGTCCCCAGGTGCAGTGTCCCACACAGGTGCAGTGTCCCCAGGTGCAGTGTCCCCATCCCGGTGCAGTGTCCCCACACAGGTGCCCTGTCCCCAGGTGCTCTGTCCCCAGTGCCCTGTCCCAGGTGCCCTGTCCCCAGGTGCAGTGTCCCCACACAGGTGCAGTGTCCCCATCCTGGTGCCCTGTCCCCAGTGCCCAGTCCCAGGTGCAGTGTCCCCAGGTGCCCTGTCCCCAGGTGCAGTGTCCCCATGCAGGTACTCTGTCCCAGGTGCCCTGTCCCCAGTGCCCTGTCCCCAGGTGCAGTGTCCCCAGGTGCCCTGTCCCCGGTGCCCTGTCCCCAGGTGCAGTGTCCCCACGCAGGTGCAGTGTCCCCAAGCAGGTGCATGTCCCCATCCCAGGCAGGTGCCCTGTCCCAGGTGCCCAGTCCCAGGTGCCATGTCCCCAGGTGCAGTGTCCCCAGGTGCCCTGTCCCCACGCAGGTGCCTTGTACCCAGGTGCCCTGTCCCCAGGTGCCCTGTCCCAGGTGCCCTGTCCCCGGTGCCCTGTCCCAGGTGCCCAGTCCCAGCCCAGCACTCACCTCGATCGGGTACGGCTCCTCCAGCCCCGTGCCCGGGGGGCTCCTGGGCGCTGCCGCGGGCTCCTCGGCCGGGCTCTGCCTGTCCCTGTCCCCGGCCCCGGGCCCGGCCCCGGGCGGGGGCGAGTGCAGGCGGGCGGGGGGCGTTTCCCCCGCGCCGGGGGCGGCTCCGTCCCGCTGCACCAGCAGCGCGATGCTGGGCGCGGCCGCGGTAAGCAGCGCTACGGCCTGGTCATGCCTGGCTTCTGTCATGTCTACCCCATTGATCTGCAAGGGAGCCAGTGTCAGACTGGGGGCACTGGGGGCACTGGGGGCACTGGTCATGCCTGGCTTCTGTCATGTCTACCCCATTGATCTGCAAGGGAGCCAGTGTCAGACTGGGGGCACTGAGGGCACTGGGGGCACTGGGGGCACTGGGGGCACTGGTCATGCCTGGCTTCTGTCATGTCTACCCCATTGATCTGCAAGGAGCCACGGAGCCAGTGTCAGACTGGGGGCACTGGGGGCACTGGGGGCACTGGGGCACTGGGGGCACTGGTCATGCCTGGCTTCTGTCATGTCTACCCCATTGATCTGCAAGGAGCCACGGAGCCAGTGTCAGGGCACTGGGGGCACTGGGGGCACTGGGGACACTGGGGGCACTGGGGGCACTGGGGACACTGGGGCACTGGTCATGCCTGGCTTCTGTCATGTCTACCCCATTGATCTGCAAGGGGAGCCAGTGTCAGACTGGGGGCACTGGGGGCACTGGTCATGCCTGGCTTCTGTCATGTCTACCCCATTGATCTGCAAGGGGAGCCAGTGTCAGACTGGGGGCACTGGGGGCACTGGGGGCACTGGGGACACTGGTCATGCCTGGCTTCTGTCATGTCTACCCCATTGATCTGCAAGGGAGCCAGTGTCAGACTGGGGGCACTGGGGGCACTGGGGGCACTGGGGACACTGGTCATGCCTGGCTTCTGTCATGTCTACCCCATTGATCTGCAAGGGGAGCCAGTGTCAGACTGGGGACTGGGGAACTGGGGGAACTGGGGAGCCCTGGGAGCTCTGGGGAGCTCTGGGAGCATTGGGAGCACTGGGAGCCCTGGCAGCACTGGGAGCACTGAGAGCTGTGGGAGCCCTGGGGACACTGGGAGCACTGGCAGCACTGGGAGCCCTGGGAGCTCTGGGGAGCACTGGGAGCATTGGGAGCACTGGGAGCCCTGGCAGCACTGGGAGCACTGAGAGCTGTGGGAGCCCTGGGGACACTGGGAGCACTGGGGACACTGGGAGCACTGGGGACACTGGGAGTCCTGTCCTGCTCCTGTGCCCCAAAGCACCTCTCAGCTCTGCCAGCTCCCTCCGACCTGGCAAGGGACACGGGCACCTGCTGATACCCACTGAGAACAATTCCCTTCCTGCTGCACTGTCACTGTCACCCGTGCAGTGTCACCTGTGCACTGCCACCTGTGCACTGTCATCACCTGTGCACTGTCACCTGTGCACTGTCACTGAGCACTGCTGCACTGTCACCTGTGCACTGTCACCTGCTCCATTGTCCCCTGCTGCACTGTCACCTGCTCCACTGTCATCTGTGCACTGTCACTGAGCACTGCTGCACTGCCACCTGTGCACTGTCACCTGCTGCACTGTCACCTGTGCACTGCTGCACTGTCACCTGTGCACTGTCACCTGTGCACTGTCACCTGCTGCACTGTCACCTGTGCACTGCTGCACTGTCACCTGTGCACTGTCACCTGCTGCACTGTCACCTGTGCACTGTCCCCTGTGCACTGTCACCTGCTCCATTGTTCCCTGCTGCACTGTCACCTGCTCCACTGTCATCTGTGCACTGTCACTGAGCACTGCTGCACTGCCACCTGTGCACTGTCACCTGTGCACTGCTGCACTGTCACCTGTGCACTGTCACCTGCTGCACTGTCCCCTGCTCCACTGCCACCTGTGCACTGTCCCCTGCCCTCACCTGTCACCCACAGCCAGCCAGGCTCTGCAGGCAGCTGTGCTGGGTGGCAGGAGCTGTCCTGGGCACGGTGCCACTGCCCGTGCTGGCCCAGGGGACATGCCAGCTCTAGGGCCTTAGAGTGACCCCAGGCACAGAGATCTGAAAGGACAGAGAGCCTTTCCTACAAAACCAAGATTTGAAACTTCCTCCCTGGAAACTCAAAGCACTGGGAAGGATGTGAGTTCATGGATGTACAAGGGGCAGAAACCTGAGGAGAGCTGAGCGGGGAGAACAACAAACTTGACAGGAAAAAGCTGAAATTAAAAGTTTCTAGTCATTAGGTTCTGGAAATCTTTCCAAAATGAACAGTGAGGACAAGAAGAAAGGAGCTGCCAAGATGGGCTTGGATCAGCCCGTGGAACAACAACTCTCACTCACAGCCACAGGGCCCTGCAGCCCAACCCACGGCTGGAAACTGGAACCTCAGAGCCGGCCCAGCCCTCCCCAGAGAGGGGCCTGCACTGGGGGGCACGGGCAGGGCTGCAGGCGGGGCAGCGAGCACACAGGGGGCAGGGGAGCACACAGGGGCAGGGGAGCACACAGGTGAGCACACAGGGGCAGGTGAGCACACAGGGGCAGGGGAGCACACAGGGGGCAGGGGAGAACACAGGGGGCAGGGGAGCACACAGGGGAGCACACAGGTGAGCACACAGGTGACAGGTGAGCACACAGGGGCAGGGGAGCACACAGGGGGCAGGGGAGCACACAGGTGAGCACACAGGTGAGCACACAGGTGAGCACACAGGTGAGCACACAGGGGCAGGTGAGCACACAGGTGAGCACACAGGTGAGCACACAGGGGGCAGGGGAGCACACAGGGGGCACGGGGAGCACACAGGTGAGCACACAGGTGAGCACACAGGTGAGCACACAGGGGGCAGGGGAGCACACAGGGGCAGGGGAGCACACAGGTGAGCACACAGGTGAGCACACAGGGGGCAGGGGAGCACACAGGTGAGCACACAGGTGAGCACACAGGGGGCAGGGGAGCACACAGGTGACAGGTGAGCACACAAGTGACAGGTGAGCACACAGGTGAACACACAGGTGACAGGTGAGCACACAGGTGACAGGTGAGCACACAGGGGCAGGTGAGCACACAGGTGAACACACAGGTGAACACACAGGTGACAGGTGAGCACACAGGTGAACACACAGGTGACAGGTGAGCACACAGGTGACAGGTGAGCACACAGGTGAACACACAGGTGACAGGTGAGCACACAGGTGACAGGTGAGCACACAGGTGACAGGTGAGCACACAGGTGAGCACACAGGTGAACACACAGGTGACAGGTGAGCACACAGGTGAACACACAGGTGACAGGTGAGCACACAGGTGACAGGTGAGCACACAGGTGAACACACAGGTGACAGGTGAGCACACAGGTGACAGGTGAGCACACAGATGGCAGGTGAGCACACAGGTGACCACACAGATGGCAGGTGAGCACACAGGTGGCAGGTGAGCACAGAGGTGACAGGTGAGCACACAGGTGAACACACAGGTGACAGGTGAGCACACAGGTGACAGGTGAGCACACAGGTGAGCACAGAGGTGAACACACAGGTGACAGGTGAGCACACAGGTGAGCACACAGGTGACAGGTGAGCACACAGGTGACAGGTGAGCACACAGGGGCAGGTGAGCACACAGGTGAACACACAGGTGACAGGTGAGCACACAGGTGAACACACAGGTGGCAGGTGAGCACACAGGTGACAGGTGAGCACACAGGTGAGCACACAGGTGACAGGTGAGCACACAGGGGCAGGTGAGCACACAGGTGACAGGTGAGCACACAGGTGACAGGTGAGCACACAGGTGAGCACACAGGTGACAGGTGAGCACACAGGTGACAGGTGAGCACAGGTGAGCACACAGGTGAACACACAGGTGACAGGTGAGCACACAGGTGAACACACAGGTGACAGGTGAGCACACAGGTGACAGGTGAGCACACAGGTGAACACACAGGTGACAGGTGAGCACACAGGTGACAGGTGAGCACACAGATGGCAGGTGAGCACACAGGTGACCACACAGATGGCAGGTGAGCACACAGGTGGCAGGTGAGCACAGAGGTGACAGGTGAGCACACAGGTGAACACACAGGTGACAGGTGAGCACACAGGTGACAGGTGAGCACACAGGTGAGCACAGAGGTGAACACACAGGTGACAGGTGAGCACACAGGTGACAGGTGAGCACAGAGGTGACAGGTGAGCACAGAGGTGACAGGTGAACACACAGGTGACAGGTGAGCACACAGGTGAACACACAGGTGACAGGTGAGCACACAGGTGACAGGTGAGCACACAGGTGAACACACAGGTGACAGGTGAGCACACAGGTGAGCACACAGGTGACAGGTGAGCACACAGGTGAACACAGAGGTGACAGGTGAACACAGAGGTGACAGGTGAGCACACAGGTGAACACACAGGTGACAGGTGAGCACACAGGTGACAGGTGAGCACACAGGGGGCAGGGGAGCACTCAGGTGACAGGTGAGCACACAGGTGGCAGGTGAGCACACAGGTGACAGGTGAGCACACAGGTGAACACACAGGTGACAGGTGAGCACACAGGTGACAGGTGAGCACACAGGTGAACACACAGGTGACAGGTGAGCACACAGGTGAGCACACAGGTGACAGGTGAGCACACAGGTGAACACAGAGGTGACAGGTGAACACAGAGGTGACAGGTGAGCACACAGGTGAACACACAGGTGACAGGTGAGCACACAGGTGACAGGTGAGCACACAGGGGGCAGGGGAGCACTCAGGTGACAGGTGAGCACACAGGTGACAAGTGAGCACACAGGTGAGCACACAGGTGGCAGGTGAGCACACAGGTGACAGGTGAGCACACAGGTGGCAGCCCTGCAGGAGTGCAGGTGACAGGCACAGGCTCAGTCCCTAAGGCAGCCAAAAGGAACCATCAGGTGAGAGAGGGGCACCCAAACCTGGCCAGGAGACATGGAGAGGACAGAGCTGTGCCAGCACAAGTGCAGGAAAGGGGCAGGGGCTGCAGGAAGCCTCCAGAGGAACGTGCAGCATTTCCTGTGGGACATTTAGAGAGCAGGAGAGGAGTGGAGGTGAGGAAACACAGGGGAGATCGGGAGGCTGCTGGTCAGAGCTGGGCTGGCAAGCAAAACTGAGATTTTGGCAGCAAGGAACATTCTTTCCACTGGATCCCAGAGGAAAACCAGACCTTTCCAGATCCCTGCACCTTCAGAGGAAACTGCCCCTTCTCCAGGAGCACTGCTCCAGCTGAACCACATCTGCCACTGCAGGAGGATGCAGCCACCATGGAATGGGACTGCTGCCAACACCCTGACTGCCTGACGGGTGTCAGCTTGGATTCTGACTCTGGCAGTGTTTGGGATTGTTCTGTGTAATGCTGCATTTCTATTTTAATTTTCCTAGTAAAGACCTGTTATTCCTAATTCCCCTATCTTTGCCTGAGAGCCCCTTAATTTCAAAATAATAATAATTTAGAGGAAGGGGGCTTACGTTCTCCATTTCAAAGAGAAGCTCCTGCCTTTATTGGCAGACACCTGTGCTGCACACCAGGACAATGACCCACTCCCATTTCTCATCAGGACTCCACCTGTCACCCACCCCTATCCCAAACCTCCCCACAATCAGTTTCCTTCCCAGCCCCATCCCAAAGGAATCAGCTGCCCTTAGGAGCTGCTCCCCATCCTGCACTCTGCCTGCTACAATCCACCCCACAACTGCAGCTCTCCAGCACTGCCCCAAAACGACTCCAAAGGGACAGAGAGGGCTGGGGAGGGAGTGGCAGGCACTGGGACAGGCACTGGGATGGAGTGACAGGCACTGGGATGGACTGACAGGCACTGGGACAGGCACTGGGGGCAGTGACAGGCACAGGGACAGGCACTGGGATGGCAGTGACATGCACTGGGGACAGGCACTGGAGCAGTGTCAGAGCACTGGGAGCAGTGACAGGCACTGGGACAGGCACTGGGAGCACTGACAGGCACTGGGACAGGCACTGGGACAGGCACTGGGACAGGCACTGGGAGCACTGACAGGCACTGGGACAGGCACTGGGACAGGCACTGGGATGGAGTGACAGGCACTGGGACAGGCACTGGGGGCAGTGACAGGCACTGGGACAGGCACTGGGAGCACTGACAGGCACTGGGACAGGCACTGGGGGCAGTGACAGGCACTGGGACATGCTGGGGCTGTTAACCCAGCCGTGGCTCCTCAGTCCAGGTGCCCAAAGCTGCCCCAAGGCCCAGGAGCAGCCCCAGCTGCCCTGAGCACAGCTCCAGGAGCATTCAGAGCACGGGGAGCAGTGACAGGCACTGGGACAGGCACTGGGAGCACTGACAGGCACTGGGACAGGCACTGGGTGCAGTGACAGGCACTGGGACAGGCACTGGGACAGGCACTGGGGGCACTGACAGGCACTGGGACAGGCACTGGGTGCAGTGACAGGCACTGGGACATGCTGGGCTGTTAACCCAGGCCTGGCTCCTCAGTCCAGGTGCCCAAGGCTGCCCCAAGGCCAGGAGCAGCCCCAGCTGCCCTGAGCACAGCTGCAGGAGCATTCAGAGCACGGGGAGCAGCAGGGAGCTGTGCTGCCCTGCTCATTGCTTGGCCAGCTGGGAGCTGGGCATGAGCAGCAGATCCCTGCCTGTGGCACCATGCAGGGACAGGTAACCTGCCCCACACCCCAGCAACCACGGCACTGACTCGTTCTTCCAGGGAAAAATGGAGCTGCTGCTCTGAAAGAGCGTGGTGAGCATTTCTGCTGGGTGCCCTCACCTCAGGGGAGCAGGGACCTGCCTGCACCTGACCTGCATGGCCACACACACCTGGGCAGGTGAGCAGGACTGACCACAGCCAGGCCAAAACCAGAGCTCTGGGAGCCTGGGCTCACACTCCCACAGGGATCCACTGCAGGCCATTCCTGGGCACTGAGAGCTGCTTTTCCCACCAGGCTGCCCACGGCTATAAATAGAGCTGCTGAAGCTGCAGGCAGCTGTGGCTCTAAATCTGTTCTGAGATTTTGTGTCTCCTTGTTCCACAGGGTGAGCAAAGCAGCCCCAGTGATGGGCCCCAGCACTGCCCCTGCACCATGCAGCAAATGCAAAATAACTCTGCAAATGCAAAATGACTCAGCAAATGCAAAATGACTCAGCAAATGCAAAATGACTCAGCAAATGTAAATAACTCTGCAAATCCAAAATGACTCAGCAAATGCAAAATAACTCAGCAAATGCAAAATAACTCAGTCTGGCTGGCATGGATCAGGGCCAGGGCTGCACCATGCAGTAAATCCAAAATAACTCAGCAAATGCAAAATGACTCAGTCTGGCTGGCACTGACCAGGGCCAGGGCTCGATTCTGGGAGTGGGGAGCACTGAGGGGAGGGAGAGGTGCTACCCCAGCTCACACTTGTGCCTGCCAGTGCCAGAGCCAGGCCCAGCCCCCTGAGCTGTGCCTGAGCAGAGGCAGGGCAGCCCCGGCTGGGGTAGGGCAGACAGAAGCCAGCACTGACCAGGCTGTATCAGTGTTTACCCACGCCAGCAGAGTGCTGTGAGCACCGAGGCTGGGCCAGAACCCACCACCAGCACAGCTCAGCCCCTGCAGGGTGTAACAGAGACAGAAAACCACCTGCAGGGTGTAAGAGAGAGAAAAACACCTGCAGGGAGTAACAGAGACAGCACAGCTCCTGCAGGGTGTAACAGAGCCAGAAAAACACCTGCAGGGTGTAACAGAGCCAGAAAACCACCTGCAGGGTGTAACAGAGCCAGAAAACCACCTGCAGGGTGTAACAGAGCCAGAAAACCACCTGCAGGGTGTTGCAGGGGCAGCACAGCTCCAGCACAGTGCCCAGCCCAGCCCAGCCCCCTGCAGGGTGCCCAGGGGCTGCAGCAGCCTGGCGAGGATCAGAGGCTCCTGCAGGAGCAGCAGCAGCAGCAGGGACAGGAGGTGAGAGCAGAGAGACCCGCAGGGACAGGAGGGAGCCCCAGGCCAGAGCTCAGGTGAGGCAGGGACACACTGAGGCACCCCCGGGCAGCTCCTCCTGCTCCAGCACGTGCCCCTGCCACCCCAGGGGCTCCCCTGTCCCCTGGATGTCCCCAGGGGCTCCCCTGTCCCCTGGCTGTGTCCTTAGGGGCTCCCCTGTCCCCTGGCTGTGTCCCCAGGGGCTCCCCTGTCCCCTGGCTGTGTCCCCAGCTGCCACCCAGGCCCCAGAGTGACCCCAGGCTGGGGCAGGGCTGCTGTGTGCCCCCCCTCCATGCCACTCCTGGGGACAGCACCTGGGGAAAGGTGAGCTGTGACTGCAGCCACCAGCAGACAGAACGAGATGCTGTCCCAGGGGGCTCAGGAGCTGCAGGAAGGAGCCCCAGAGCCAGCTGGGGAGGGGCAGGGGCCCAGGCAGCCCCTCCCCACACACTCACCGAGATGACTCTGTCCCCGACTCGCAGGATCCCGTCCCGGTGGGCGGCTCCTCCCTCTGCAATCCGGGAGATGAAGATCCCCTGCACAGAGCCAGAGGGGTCAGGGCAGCCCAGGAACCCTCCCCTGAGCCAGGAGCCCCCTCCCCTGAGCCTGGAACCCCCTCCCCTGAGCCTGGAACCCCCTCACCTGAGCCTGGAACCCCTGAGCCTGAGCCAGGAACCCTCCCCTGAGCCTGGAACCCCTCACCTGAGCCTGAGCCAGGAACCCTCCCTGAGCCTGGAACCCTCACCTGAGCCTGGAACCCCTCACCTGAGCCAGGAACCTTCACCTGACCCTGGAACCCCTGAGCCTGGAACCCTCACCTGAGCCTGGAACCCTCCCCTGAGCCTGGAACCCTCACCTGAGCCTGGAACCCTCCCCTGAGCCTGGAGCCCCTGAGCCTGAGCCTGGAACCCTCCCCTGAGCCAGGAGCCCCTCACCTGAGCCTGGAACCCTCACCTGAGCCAGGAACCCCTCCCTGAGCCTGGAACCCCTCACCTGAGCCTGGAACCCCTCACCTGAGCCAGGAACCTTCACCTGAGCCTGGAACCCCTGAGCCTGGAACCCTCACCTGAGCCTGGAACCCTCACCTGAGCCTGGAACCCTCACCTGAGCCTGGAACCCTCACCTGAGCCTGGTACTCCTCACCTGGGCCTGGAACCCTGAGCCTGGAACCCTCACCTGAGCCTGGAACCCTCCCCTGAGCCAGGAACCTCACCTGAGCCTGGAACCCCTCACCTGAGCCAGAAACCCTCCTGAGCCTGAGCCAGAAACCCTCCCTGAGCCTGGAACCCTCCCTGAGCCTGGAACCCTCCCCTGAGCCTGGAATCCCTCACCTGAGCCTGGAACCTTCACCTGAGCCTGGAACCTTCACCTGAGCCTGGAACCTTCACCTGAGCCCGGCTCTCCAAGCCCAGCCCAGGCTCCAGGCAGTCCCAGGGCTCTCCCTCCCCAGACCTGCCCTGCTGCCTGCTCCCTCCTCACAAACCCTCTGCTCCCAGCACAGCCCTCCCTGGCCCCAGGCCTGCAATCTGTGCCACGAGGGCAGCAGCAGGATCGGGTGTCACCGGCAGGCACTGGGAGCCACTGTGCTGCTATAAACAGGGTGACAGGGCCTGGGGTGACAGCACGGGGGGTGGCAGGGTGAGATGGGACTTTGGGAAGGAACTGTCCCCTCTGAGGGTGCCAGAGGGGCTGTGGCTGCCCCATCCCTGGAAGTGTTCAGGGCTGGGAGCAGCCTGGCACAGGGGAACCTGGCTGTGACAAGGGGATGGACAGGTGAGGGTTAAACCCAAACCCAAACCCAAATTCAAACCCAAACCCAAACCCAGACCTAAACCCAGACCCAAACTCAAACCCAAACAAACCCAGACCCAGACCTAAACCCAGACCCAAACTCAGACCCAGATCCAAACTCAAACACAAACCCAGAGCCAGAGCCAGAGCCAGACCCAAACCCAAATTCAAACCCAAACCCAAACCCAAACCCAGACCTAAACCCAGACTCAGACCCAGACCCAAACTCAGACCCAGATCAAAACTCAAACCCAAATCCAGACCCAAACCCAAACTCAAACCCAAATCCAAACCACACTGGGATCCTCTGATGGCTCTCAGGGCCAGGCTGCACCCCAGGGATGGGGAAGGTTGGGAATCCTGGTGACCAGCACTGACCGTGTCCCAGTGACCAGCACTGACCGTGTCCCAGTGACCAGCACTGACCGTGTCCCCACCCCAGTGACCAGCCCTGACCATATCCCAGTGACCAGCACTGACCATGTCCCCAGTGACCAGCACTGACCATATCCCAGTGACCAGCACTGACCATATCCCAGTGACCAGCACTGACCGTGTCCCCAGTGACCAGCACTGACCATATCCCAGTGACCAGCACTGACCATGTCCCAGTGACCAGCACTGACCATATCCCAGTGACCAGCAGTGACCGTGTCCCAGTGACCAGCACTGACCATGTCCCCAGTGACCAGCACTGACCATATCCCCAGTGACCAGCACTGACCGTGTCCCAGTGACCAGCACTGACCATGTCCCCAGTGACCAGCACTGACCATATCCCAGTGACCAGCTCTGACCATGTCCCAGTGACCAGCAGTGACCATGTCCCCAGTGACCAGCACTGACCATATCCCAGTGACCAGCACTGACCATGTCCCCAGTGACCAGCACTGACCATATCCCAGTGACCAGCACTGACCATATCCCAGTGACCAGCACTGACCGTGTCCCCAGTGACCAGCACTGACCATGTCCCAGTGACCAGCACTGACCATATCCCAGTGACCAGCACTGACCATATCCCAGTGACCAGCACTGACCATATCCCCAGTGACCAGCACTGACCATGTCCCAGTGACCAGCACTGACCATGTCCCAGTTACCAGCACTGACCATGTCCCCAGTGACCAGCACTGACCATATCCCAGTGATCAGCACTGACCATGTCCCTGTGACCAGCACTGACCATATCCCAGTGACCAGCTCTGACCATGTCCCAGTGACCAGCAGTGACCATGTCCCCAGTGACCAGCACTGACCATATCCCAGTGACCAGCACTGACCATATCCCAGTGACCAACACTGACCATGTGCCAGTGACCAGCACTGACCATGTCCCCACCCCAGTGACCAGCACTGACCGTGTCCCACTGACCATGCCCCCCGCCCCAGGGGTGGCTCAGCACTGACCGTGCCCCCAGCCCCAGGGATGGCTCAGCCCTGACCATGCCCCCCGCCCCAGGGGTGGCTCAGCCCTGACCATGCCCCAGCCCCAGGGATGTCTCCTAGCACTGGCCGTGCCCCGGCCCCAGGGGTGGCCCAGCACTGACCGTGTCCCCGGGCCGGTAGGGCGTGGAGCCCAGGGCACAGACCAGCACTGACCATGCCCCCAGCCCCAGGGATGGCTCCCAGCCCTGACCGTGCCCCCAGCCCCAGGGATGTCTCCTAGCACTGACCATGCCCCCAGCCCCAGGGATGGCCCAGCCCTGACCGTGTCCCCAGCCCCAGGGGTGGCCCAGCCCTGGCCGTGCCCCCAGCCCCAGGGCACAGACCAGCCCTGGCCGTGCCCCCAGCCCCAGGGATGGCTCAGCCCTGACCGTGCCCCCAGCCCCAGGGATGTCTCCCAGCACTGACCATGCCCCCCGGCCCCAGGGATGGCTCCCAGCCCTGACCGTGCCCCCAGCCCCAGGGATGGCTCCCAGCACTGACCGTGTCCCCCCGGGCCGGTAGGGGCGTGGAGCCCAGGGCACAGACCAGCCCTGGCCGTGCCCCCAGCCCCAGGGTGGCTCCTAGCACTGACCATGTCCCCCGGCCCCAGGGATGGCCCAGCACTGACCATGCCCCCGGCCCCAGGGGTGGCCCAGCACTGACCGTGTCCCCGGGCCGGTAGGGCGTGGAGCCCTTGCCGCCGGCGATGCTGAAGCCCAGCCCCTTCTCGTTGCGCAGCAGGAGGGTGGAGAGGCGCCCCGGGGGCTCGGGGCCGCCGGGGCAGCGCAGCCCCCCGCGCCGCTCCCGCGGGCTGGAGTCGTCGCCGGGCCGCAGCGGGGTCACGGTGACGGCGTTCTCGGGCTCCACCATGCGCTCCCGCAGCACCGTCATGGCCACGGCGCTGCCCGAGCCCCGCAGCGCCTCCACCGCCACGTGGTGCTCGGCGCGGCGCAGCGGCACCCCGTTCACCTGGGGGATAGAGAAACAGAGCCCCAAAATCACACACACACATCCCACACACACAGCCTGACCCCACACGTGGTGCTGGGGCGCGGCGCAGCGGCACCCCGTTCACCTGGGGAGAGCCCAAAATCAGAGAGCCCAAAATCACACAGACACATCCCATACACACAGCCTGACCCCACACGTGGTGCTCGGCACGGTGCAGGGGCACCCGTTCACCTGGGGGGAGAAACAGAGCCCCAAAATCACACAGACACATCCCATACACACAGCCCTGACCCCACACACACAGCCTGACCCACACGTGGTGCTCGGCGAAGCAGCGGCACCCCGTTCACCTGGGGAGAGCCCAAAATCAGAGAGAGCCCAAAATCACACAGACACATCCCATACACACAGCCTGACCCCCACACGTGGTGCTCGACGCGGTGCAGGGGCACCCGTTCACCTGGGGGAGAAACAGAGCCCCAAAATCACACAGACACATCCCATACACACAGCCCTGACCCCACACACACAGCCTGACCCACACGTGGTGCTCGGCGCGGCGCAGCGGCACCCCGTTCACCTGGGGAGAGCCCAAAATCAGAGAGAGCCCCAAATCCACACAGACACATCCCATACACACAGCCCTGACCCCACACACACAGCCTGACCCACACGTGGTGCTCGGCGCGCGAGCGGCACCCCGTTCACCTGGGGAGACCCCAAAATCAGAGAGAGCCCAAAATCACACAGACACATCCCACACACAGCCCTGAACATCACACACAGCCTGAGCCCACACACAGCCTGACCCCACACGTGGTGCTCGGCGCGGCGCAGCGGCACCCCGTTCACCTGGGGGAGAGAAATAGAGACACAAATTCACAGAGAGCCCCAAATCACACAGACACATCCCACACACAGCCCTGAACCCACACGTGGTGCTCGGCGGCGCGAGGGCACCCCGTTCACCTGGGGGGAGAAATAGAGACCCAAAATCAGAGAGCCCTAAAATCACAGAGAGCCCCAAATCCACACAGACACATCCCATACACACAGCCTGACCCCACACACAGCCCTGACCCCACACACACAGCCTGAGCCCACACGTGGTGCTCGGCGAGCGGCACCGTTCACCTGGGGGATAGAGAAACAGAGCCCCAAAATCAGAGAGAGCCCTAAAATCACACAGACACATCCCACACACAGCCCTGAACCCACACGTGGTGCTCGGCGCGGCGCGAGCGGCACCCCGTTCACCTGGGGGGAGAAACAGAGCCCCAAAATCACACAGACACATCCCATACACACAGCCCTGAACCCCACACACACAGCCTGAGCCCACACACACAGCCCTGACCCCACACGTGGTGCTCGTACGGCGCAGCGGCACCCCGTTCACCTGGGGGAGAGAAACAGAGCCCCAAAATCAGAGAGAGCCCTAAAATCACACAGACACATCCCACACATACAGCCCTGACCCCACACACACAGCCTGAGCCCACACGTGGTGCTCGGCGTAGCGCACCGTTCACCTGGGGGATAGAGAGAGCCCCAAAATCAGAGAGAGCCCAAAATCACAGAGAGCCCCAAATCCACACACACACATCCCACACACACAGCCTGAATCCCACACACACAGCCTGAGCCCACACGTGGTGCTCAGTGTGGCGCAGCGGCACCCCGTTCACCTGGGACAGAGACCCCAAATTCACAGAGAGCCCTAAAATCACACAGACACATCCCACACACAGCCTGAGCCCCACACATACAGCCCTGACCCCACACACACAGCCTGAGCCCACACGTGGTGCTTGGCGCGGCGCAGCGGCACCCCGTTCACCTGGGGGAGAGAAACAGAGCCCCAAATTCACAGAGAGCCCCAAATCCACAGACACATCCCATACACACAGCCCTGACCCCACACGTGGTGCTCGGCGCGGCGCAGCGGCACCCCGTTCACCTGGGGGATAGAGAAACCCCAAAATCACAGAGAGCCCTAAAATCACAGAGAGCCCCAAATCCACAGACACATCCCACACACACAGCTTGACCCCACACGTGGTGCTCAGTGTGGCGCAGGGGCACGCCGTTCACCTGGGGAGAGAGAAACAGAGCCTCAAAATCACAGAGACAGCCCTAAAATCACACAGAGCCCTAAAATCACACAGACACATGCCATACGACACAGCCTGACCCCACACGTGGTGCTCAGTGTGGTGCAGGGGCACCTCGTTCACCTGGGACAGAGAGAAACCCCAAAATCAAACAGAGACACCCCATAAAACCAGCCTGACCCCACACACACATCCCAAACCCCACACGTTGTTCAGCTCTTACACATCTCCCATCTCTTCATTTGGTCTAAAATGTGTGGTGCAAATCCACTCCCTCCAAATCCCCCCAATCATCTCGCACCCCCAAACCCACTCCAAATCATCTCACACCCCCAAATCCCCCCTCACCTCACAGCTGCACTCACACCCCTCAGCACCCTCTCCTGTGTGCAGTCTGTCCTCACCTCCAGCAGTTTGTCCCCGACCCTGACCCCTGCTCGGGCTGCAGGACCCTCCTCGGACACTCGGGAGATGAAGATGCCCTGGAACAAAACTTGTGTGAGGTGGGAGATCACTGCTCAGCCCTGGGACTGCAGAGACCCCCGAGCCCCCCGAGCTCACAGGAGAGGAGCCAGGGAGAGGGGAACAGAGAAAACACGTCCTCCTGCTCAGGAGCTGGGGAAGGGGACAGAAACCCCAAAGCAGGGACCCCAAAGTGACAGGGGACAGAAACCCCAAAGCAGGGACCCCAAAGTGACAGGGGGACAGAAACCCCAAAGCAGGGACCCCAAGGTGACAATGGGACACTGCCAGCCCCTGGATTTTGGGGGAATTCAGGGCCAGCCCCTGGATTTGGGGGATTCAGGGGGATTCAGGGCTGCTCCAACCCCTGGATTTTGGGGGATTCAGGGCCAGCCCTGGATTTTGGGGGATTCAGAGTCAGCCCCTGGATTTGGGGGATTCAGAGATGCTCCAACAACTGGATTTGGGGGATTCAGGGCCAGCCCCAGATTTTGGGGGATTCAGAACTGCTCCTCCCCTGGATTTTTGGGGGATTCAGGGCTGTTCCTCCCCTGGATTTTGGGGGATTCAGGGGATTCAGGGCCAGCCCTGGATTTTGGGAGATTCAAGGGGATTCAGGGCCAGCCCCGGATTCAGGGGGATTCAGGGCTGCTCCTCCCCTGGATTTTGGGGGATTCAGGGCCAGCCCGCATTTGGGGCTCTTACCTCGTCGTCCCCCTTATAGGGCGTGGAGCCCCTGCCCCCCGCGATGCTGATGCCCAGCCCCCCCGTCTGCCGGACAATGGTCAGCGTCAGCTGCAACAGAGGGACAGCGGTCAGCGCGGGCGGGGCGGGGTCACCGCCGCCAAAAACGGACCAGAAACGGACCAGAAACACAGCAGAAACACAGCAAAAACTCACCAAAACCTCACCAAAAACTCACCAAAACCTCACCAAAAACTCACCAAAAACAGAGCAAAAACACACCAGAAACAGACCAGAAATACACCAAAACCAGACCAGAAACAGACCAGAAATACACTAAAACCAGACCAGAAACAGACCGAAAACAGACCAGAAACAGAGCAAAAACAGACGAGAAACAGAGCAAAAATAGACCAAAAACAGAGCAAAAACAGAGCAAAAACAGATCAAAAACAGACCAGAAATAGGCCAAAACCAGACCAGAAACACACAAAAAACACACCAAAAACAGTGCAAAAACAGAGCAAAACCAGACCAGAAACACACCAAAAACAGAGCAAAAACAGACCAAAACCAGAGTAAAAACAAAACAAAAACAGAGCAAAACCACACCAAAAACAGTGCAAAAACACACCAAAAACAGAGCAAAAACACAGCAAAAAAAGACCAAAAACAGACCAGAAACAGACCAAAACCACAGCAAAAACAGACCAAAACCACAGCAAAAACAGACCAAAAACACAGCAAAAACACAGCAAAATTACACCACAAACACACCAAAAACACAGCCTCAGGGGAGGGCTCCTTTCACCAAAAACACACACCAAAAATACAGCCCCAAGGGATGGCTCTTGTCATCAAAACCACATAAAAACCACCCCAAAACCACCCCAAAAACAGAGCCAGGGCACCTGTGGCACTCACAGCAGCCCCACCACACCAGACACCCCAATCCCTTCCCAGGCTCAGTCCTGGCCCCACATTCAGGTCTCTGGACACACAGGAGGGGATTCAGCAAAAATGAAATGTGCAGCCAGGGACTGGAGCAGAGAGCAGGGACAGTGCTCAGAGCCCTGGGGTGAAATTCTCCCTCTGGGTTAAATCCACCAGCTCTGGGGATCCCAGGTAAATCAGGGACAGTGCTCAGAGCCCTGGGGTGAAATTCTCCTTCTGGGTGAATTCTATCAGCTCTGGGGATCCCAGGTAAATCAGGGACAGTGCTCAGAGCCCAGCCTGGCTCTGCAGGGGTTAAATCCACCAGCTCTGGGGATCCCAGGTAAATCAGGGACAGTGCTCAGAGCCCAGCCTGGCTCTGCAGGGGTTAAATCCACCAGCTCTGGGGATCCCAGGTAAATCAGGGACAGTGCTCAGAGCCCAGCCTGGCTCTGCAGGGGTTAAATCCAGCAGCTCTGGGGATCCCAGGTGACCCCAGACCGGGCAGTGACCAGCAGGGTCACCCTGCAGGGACACCTGGCTGTGCTGCATCGGTGGAATCCCCAGCAGCTCCCCAACCCCCGAGGATCACAGCCCAGCCACCCAGCTCTCCTCCTCCCATCTGCACGCCAGCCGTGCCCAGAGCCAGCAGCTGCTCCGGGCACCAGCACGAGCCATTCCCGGAGGCACAGCGCCAGCAGGAGCACAGGAGCACTCAGGGACAGGACAGGACAGGCAGGGCTCTCTCCGGGCCAGGCAGCTGCTGAGGTGAGACAGGAGTGGCACAGGGAACAATCTGCAATTTCCTCCTTGAACAAAGCCCAGGGTGCAGAGAGGCTGCTGCAGAGAGGTCAGGATTTCACTGTCAGCAAAAGAACACGAGTTCACACCAACACTTCCCTTCCACCCCTGCAATGGCAGAGCAACTTCTTGTGGAGCTCCAAATTCTGCTGAGCTTAAAACAAAAACCAAACCAAAACACCGAAATGAGGATCCAGCTGAGGTGCTGTGCCAGTTCCTCTGACAGCCAGTGAGCAGCAAAGCAGAATCTTCCCAGGGAAATGCCTGAGTCCAGACCTGCATCAGTCACTGGGACTGCTGCAGGAGCCAGAAAAATTCCAAATTCTGGATTTCCAGACCTGCATCCGTCACTGGGACTGCTGCAGGAGCCAGAAAAATTCCAACTTCTGGAATTCCAGACCTGCATCAGTCACTGTCTGTGGTGCAGGAGCCAGAAAAATTCCAAATTCTGGAATTCCAGACCTGCATCAGTCACTGTGTCTGCTACAGGAGCCAGAAAAATTCCAAATTCTGGAATTCCAGACTTGCATCAGTCACTGTGTCTGGTGCAGGAGCCAGAAAAAATCCAAGCTCTGGAATTCCAGAAATCCAACTGGCCTGAGGGGGAAAAACCTTCTCTCCATCAGTGCACACTGAAAAGCAAAACAGCAGAGAACAGATTAAAATCACTGAGACAGCTGCAGCAAAGGGGCTTGGATTAGATAAACACAGGTAGGCTGAAAAGAGACTTTCAAACTAAAAACCAATCAGTTCTCCCACAGGAACCAGTGAGTGAACTGAATTGTGGTGAGGAGCTGAATTGTGGTGAGGAACTGAATTAATTGTGGTGAGGAACTGAATTGTGGTGAGGAACTGAATTGTGGTGAGGAACTGAATTGTGGTGAGGAACTGAATTAATTGTAGTGAGGAACTGAATTAATTGTGGTGAGGAACTGAATTTATGGACTGGCCTGGGTATTTATGGATTTCACTGGGTATTTATGGACTGCCCTGGGTATTTATGGATTTCACTGGGTATTTATGGATTTCACTGGGTATTTATGGACTGCCCTGGGTATTTCACTCCTTGTGTTTTTCCCCCCAGAGATCTGATCTGTGCTGCTTCCCACCAAAACTCACTGCATCTTCCTCTGCAGGAAGGACAAACCCCGTGGAGGGTGCACCTCTGCTGGAGTCAGTGAGTCAGAGGGAAATCAGAGTGCAGGGATTGAATCAAAGCCTTTGGGTGGATTGAAGGACATTAACCCACTCACACACAAAGCAGATGTTTGAGTAGAAGTCAGTCAGTCAGTTTTAGGGTGAGCTCTGATGCTTTCAGTGAGTGACAGGTTTCAAATGCCAGAGGAGCAGAGTGAGTTCCAGTGAAGGTGAAACACACTGATATCTGCAGTGGGGGCTCCAGGCCACAGTTACAGACAGGACTGAGACACAGCAGAGCTGCAGTGAGAATATTGCTGACATTCCTCAGACAGAACAGACAGACTGTGTGAGTAGCTCTATAGGTAACCTGGTGTGCTCAGAAACTGGGATTGTAACAGGTTAAGGAGTGCTGGTCTGAGTTTGTGTCTGAGCTTGTTGGAAATCCTGTATAAGAGTTTGTACTGGCAGAGTTGGTGCTTTCAGCCATTGCTGGTTTTTAGCCATTCTGGCTTCTAGCCATTTGCTGATTGCTGCTGCTTTGCCATTGCTTTGCCATTGCCTGTTGAGACTGATGTGCTTTGTGATAAGATGTGCTTTGTAATAAATAACCTTTTAACCATCAGCTGCTTTGCTTATTTAAGATAACCCAACGAAGCAGGAGCCAAGAGCTCAGAGCTGGTGCCTGAGAGCACTGGGGCCACAACCCCATAATCCCAAAGGTTTCAGGAGGAATTTGTGCCCAGAAAGGGGCAGCAGGCAGTGGCAGGGGCTGCTCAGGGGGGTGGCAGAGTCACCAGGGCACAGTCACCCTCCCTGGCTGGGCACTCTCTGCTCTGGTGCTGACAGGGTGGGCATCACTCACAGGCTGAACTGGATGGTCCTGAGGTGTTTTCTACCCTAAATAATTCTGGGACTCTGTTCACCCTGGTGCACACAGCTGGGGCATGGAAGAGCAGGAGGCACTGAAAGGTGAGAAGAGCCAAATCTGTCTGGCTCTGGTCGGTGACAGCTCATGGGGACAAGGCTGAAAATAGCAGTGAGCAAAAGGGAGATGGGAGGTGGCTGTGGGACTGCTGAGAGCTGAACTAACCCCAGGTAATTAACCCCAGGTAATTAACCCCAGACAGGGGAAAGAACAGGAAGGAAACAGGAGAGCAGCCCCTGGACACGGGCTGGAGGTTCCCTGGCTCTGATTTATTCCTTGCACTGCTCCATGGGTTTGGTTCTCAAAGGAATTGGACTGGAGGGCAGAGATGGGGGGCACAGCACAGAGAACCCCAAAACACCTCCAGAAAAGCAAAGCAGAGAACCCCAAAAGAGACCTTTGACAGCAGGACAGGGACAGGGACAGGACAAGGACAGGGACAGGGACAGGGACAGCAGGACTGGGACAGACAGGACAAGGACAGGGACGGGGACAGCAGGACTGGGACAGACAGGACAGGGACTGTCACAGCCCCACTGGTGACAGGACAGGGACAGAGGGGACAGGGACAGAGGGGACAGGGACTGTCACAGCCCCACTGGTGACAGGACAGGGACAGAGGGGACAGGGACAGAGGGGACAGGGACTGTCACAGCCCCACAGGCACAGAGGGGACAGGGACTGCCACAGCCCCACAGGTGACAGAGGGGACAGGGACAGAGGGGACAGGGACTGTCACAGCCCCACTGGTGTCAGGACAGGGACAGTCACAGCCCCACTGGTGACACAGATGGGACAGGGACAGAGGGAACAGGGACTGTCACAGCCCCACAGGTGACACAGATGGGACAGGGACTGTCACAGCCCCACAGGTGACAGAGGGGACAGGCACAGATGGGACAGGGACTGTCACAGCCCCACAGGGACAGAGGGGACAGGGACAGGACAGGGACTGTCACAGCCCCACAGGGACAGATGGGACAGGGACAGAGGCGACAGGGACTGTCACAGCCCCACAGGGACAGATGGGACAGGCACAGAGGGGACAGGGACAGAGGGACAGGGACAGAGGGACAGGGACAGAGGGGACAGGCACAGATGGGACAGGCACAGAGGGGACAGGGACCTGCCAGGCCCTGGCTGCTGCTCTGCTCCTGCCCCTCCCTCCCCCAGGAGACTCCAGGACACAGAGCACGTTTCCCAAAGGGACAGGGAAGCAAGGACACTTTTAGAACTTGAGAAGTGGCCGCAGGGATTCACATGGAGCTCAGGGGCACTGCTGTGTCTATACAGAGGTGTGACTTCATCCTGGGCCACGACAGAAATGTTTGCATGGGAACAGCCCTGCACTGGGGCAGGGAGGTGCTGAGTCACATCCTGGGGGTGCTGAGGGCTTCAGCCAGGCTCCCCCCAAAAACCTGGGGCTTTTGGGGCTCCTGCAGCCTGGGCTGGCCTAGGACTCCAGGGTCAGGCACTGAGTTCATCAGCTCCACAAACTGAGGAACCTGCTACTTCCCTCTTACCACAGCTGAGAGCCAGCTTTGGGCACAGAAACAGAAAAAAAGGAATTCTGCAGCTTTACAGGGTACAGAAATAGAAAAAGAGGGGAATCATGCAGCTTGGGCAGGGACACAGAAATAGAAAAAGAAGGGAATCAATCCTGCAGCTTGGGCAGGGACACAGAAATAGAAAAAGAAGGGAATCAATCCTGCAGCTTTGGCAGGGGAACAAATAGAAAAAGAAAAGAAGGGATCCTGCAGCTTTGGCAGGGGAACAGAAATAGAAAAAGAAGAGAATTCTGCAGCTTTGGCAGAGGAACAGAAAAAGAAGAGAATCCTGCAGCTTTGGCAGGGGAACAAATAGAAAAAGAAGGGAGTCAATCCTGCAGCTTTGGCAGGGGAGGAAAAATAGAAATAGAAAAAAAAGGAATCCTGCAGTTTTGGCAGGGACACAGAAATAGAAAAAGAGGAGAATCAATCCTGCAGCTTTGGCAGGGGAACAAATAGAAAAATAAAAGAAGGGAATTCTGCAGCTTTGGCAGAGGAACAGAAATAGGAAAAAAAAAAGAAACCTGTGGCTTTGGCAGGGGCACAGAAATAGAAAAAAAAAGGAATTCTGAAGCTTTGGCAGGGGCACAGAAACAGAAAAAGAAGAGAATCCTGCAGCTTGGGCAGGGGAGCAGAAATAGAAATAGAAAAGAGGGGAATCCTGCCTGGCCAAGCTGTGGAATGCAGCAGGACAGGGTGTCTGGAAATGGAAACACTGAAATGCTTCAAGAGCAGCAAAAAGCACTGTCCCCAAAGCTCCAATCCTCCAAGCAGAAACAGGACAAAAACCTACACCTAATCCCACCAATCCTAATCCCATCAATCCTAATCCCCAATCAATCCAATCAATCATAATCTCACCAATCATAATCCCATCAATCAACCACATTAATCACAATCTCACCCATCATAATCCCACAAATCAATGAATCACATCAATCATAATCCCACGAATCAATCACATCAATCCTTATCCCACCAATCCCATAAATCTTAATCTTACCAATCAATTACATCAATCATAATCTGACAAATCATAATCCCACCAATCAATCAATCCCACCAATGATAATACCACCAATGATAATCCCATCATTCATAATCCCACCAATCACTCACATCAATCATAATCCCATCAATCATAATCCAGTCAATCCCACCAATCATAATCCCACCAATCATAATCCCACTAATCATAATCCCATCAATCCTAATCCCATCAATCACATAAATCATAATCCCGCCAATCCAAATCCCACCAATCAATCCCACCAATCATAATCATAGCAATCATATTCCCACCAATGCTAATCCCATCAATCCTGGGACATGGCAGGGGTGGCACTGGGTGACATTTAAAAGGTCCCTTCTAACCCAAGCCATTCCTTGATTCCATAAAAACACTGAGGTCCCTACAAACCAGTAGGAAAAGGACATAAAACCATTTTTATGGGAATAAATTAAAAGCCAGACAAATTAAAACTGAAAATATGGCACAATTTTCTTTGCTCAGTTGGAACTTTGATCATCTTAAAAATTAAACAAGAGGAATGGGAGTGTTTTATCCATTTTTAACATCCAAAAGACTCCACTCTGTCATGTTCCAGCCAAGCCAGGTTACATGACCCTTCCTGCACTGCACAAGTTCATCAAACTCTTCAGGTTTAAAATCTCTGGGTCACATTGTGGGGAAATCAGATTTGCTGCACAAGAATTCCCAGTCTGACAATGCCCTGAGGAAGCACACAGCCTGAAAATGCAAATCCAGAGCAAGGGGAAGAGCTGCAGGTGTGCAGAGCAGAGACAGCCCCAGACAGGGGCCCAGGGGGCTCCCAGTACATCCCAGTGCTCCCCAGTGCCTGTGCAGCCTTTCCAAACGTGATCCCTTTGAGCTCAGGATGGCTCCCAGTACATCCCAGTGCTCCCCAGTGCCTGTGCAGCCTTTCCAACACTGATCCCTTTGAGCTCAGGATGGCTCCCAGTACATCCCAGTGCCTGTGAATCCTTTCCAAAACTGACCCCTTTGTGCTCAGGATGGCTCCCAGTACATCCCAGTACATCCCAGTGCCTGTGCAGCCTTTCCAAACCTGAACAGCAGCAGCAAGATGTGACACCTGGGCAGCAGCACAAGGTGTGACACCTGGGCAGCAACACAGGGTGTGACACCTGAACAGCAGCAGGGTGTGACACCTGGGCAGCAGCACAGGGTGTGACACCTGAACAGCAGCAGGGAGTGACACCTGAACAGCAGCAGCAGGGTGTGACACCTGAACAGCAGCAGGGAGTGACACCTGAACAGCAGCAGCAGGGTGTGACACCTGAACAGCAGCAGGGTGTGACACCTGGGCAGCAACACAGGGTGTGACACCTGAACAGCAGCACAGGGTGTGACACCTGGGCAGCAGCACAGGGTGTGACACCTGAACAGCAGCACAGGGTGTGACACCTGAACAGCAGCAGGGTGTGACACCTGAACAGCAGCACAGGGTGTGACACCTGAACAGCAGCAGGGTGTGACACCTGAACAGCAGCAGGGTGTGACACCTGGGCACACAGGGTGTGACACCTGGGCAGCAGCACAGGGTGTGACACCTGGGCACACAGGGTGTGACACCTGAACAGCAGCACAGGGTGTGACACCTGGGCACACAGGTGTGACACCTGAACAGCAGCACAGGGTGTGACACCTGGGCACACGGTCTGGGACCCCCCCCCCCGCCCCTGCCCTGCAGGTTCCCAGCCATGCCCCCAGAGCCACCTGCACACTGAGCTCAGGTGTGGCCTCCAACAGCTGCTCAACGCTGCTTTTCTGCTCTCACAGCCTCCCACAGCCCAGCACAGCACTCCTGCACGTGGGGATGGAGGCAGAACTCTGAACAGAGGCAGCCCTGGAACGCAGGCTCCACCACAGGGTATCACACACCTCAACAAAAGTATTTATTTTAACAGAGTTATTCTGCTGCAGCAGAGCCCCCGGCACCCTCAGCAGGAGCTCGGGGTGACCTGGGTGCTGGCAGAAGCTGGGCAGGTCCCTCTAGTCCTGCTCCAAGATCAGCTGGAGCTCAGTTATGGTTTGGGATTAAAGAAACCATATCACACTGGCAGCAATCAGCCCCTTTTCCCTCGGGACTGTAATTAATTACAACAGAAATGTAACAGCAGTATCATCATGTTGGAGTCAGTGAGTCAGGGCATCTCTGAATCCTTCAGAGGGAAATCAGAGTGCAGGGATTGAATCAAAGCCTTTGGGTGGGTTGAAGGACATTAACCCACTCACACACAAAGCAGATGTTTGAGTAGAAGTCAGTCAGTCAGTTTTAGGGTGAGCTCTGATGCTTTCAGTGAGTGACAGGTTTCAAATGCCAGAGGAGCAGAGTGAGTTCCAGTGAAGGTGAAACACACTGATATCTGCAGTGGAGGCTCCAGGCCACAGTTACAGACAGGACTGAGACACAGCAGAGCTGCAGTGAGAATATTGCTGACATTTCTCAGATAGAACAGACAGATTGTGTGAGTAGCTCTATAGGTAACCTGGTGTGCTCAGAAACTGGGATTGTAACAGGTTAAGGAGTGCTGGTCTGAGTTTGTGTCTGAGCTTGTTGGAAATCCTGTATAAGAGTTTGTACTGGCAGAGTTGGTGCTTTCAGCCTTTGGCTTTTGCCACTGCTTTGCCATTGCTTGTCTGTTTGCCTTTTGAGACTGATGTGCTTTGCAATAAGATGTGCTTTGTAATAAATAACCTTTTTAACCATCAGCTGCTTTGCTTATCTAAGATAACCCAAGGAGTAGGAGCCAAGAGCTCAGAGTAGGAGGCACAGGGCTCTGGGGGTCTGAGAACCCCACAGTGTCACAAATTCAAACGGTGCTGCTCAAGGGCACAGGCTCCCTGCCCTGCCCAGGCCCGGCAGCCCAGGTTATCTCAGGGAACACCCCTGGAAGCAGCAGAGCCCTTTGGAGTGTCCCAGGACACGCTGGTCAGGCTTGGGCTGCTCAAGGCTCCCTGCTGAGCACTCCCCAGAGCTACAGGACCATCAAATACTGCAAACCAACCTCCCAGGCTGGCCGGCCTTGGGTGACCTCAGCCACCACCCGCAGTGCGGGGGATCTGCTTGGGAGCTGCACAACTCCTCCTCCCTCGGAGAACAGAACACATCCCAGGGGACAGAGCTGGGGGCACCAGAGCCAGCCGGGCCTCCAGCAGCCACAGCCAGCCTCCACAGAGCATCCCGGCTGGAAAAGACTCCCGGGACCAGGAGATTGGTACAAGAGAAACACAAGAAATGCTAACGTGGTATGCAGGGACCTAGAGGTGGAGAAACCTCCAGGACCCACAGCAGGAGACCACACCTGAGCCAGCTCACGTTCTGCCTGGGTGGAAGGATTTGTCACTCCCTCCTGGAAAGCCTGACTCCAAAACCGAGAAAAATCTGTTTTACAGCTGAGGGAACAGCAGAGCCAAGCTCTGAGACAGCCAGGCCACCCCTGGGTCAGCACAGGGGTCTGTCCGTGGGAGAGATCTCCACACAAGCTGTCAGCAGGGGTGCAGCTCCTGCCTCTGAGTGCCAGCAGCTCCCGGAACACCTGTGTGGCAGTTACACTGCACACCTACACTGACACTGCCCACAGCACACCAGAGAGGAGCCAGCTCGGCCCCGGGCTCCACATGGTGCCCAGCTCAGCCCTGCTCTGCAGCAGCCACTCTCACCTCAGCACGGGAAAGGAGGAAAGGGGAAAGCGAGGAGGAAACAATCACGGTGTTTGTGATCAGCCAGGTCCAGAAGCCGCTTGGCCCAGAGAGATCAGAGCTCCCCCTGTGACAACAAAGCAAATCAAGCAGGCCGGGTGATTTGTGGCAGAGAGAGAACAGTAGGAGTGGTACAGACCTCTTCCTCCTCAATGCGAGCAGGTTCAATCAGCAGATTATTGGCTTGATCAAACGACACCCCCTGTTAGGACAGGAACCAGCAAAGAGGCATGCGGATTAGTGGAGCATCAACCAAACCCACCACCACGACCACCACCACCACCCAACACACACCAGCACGGCACGGGCTGGCCTGGCTCCAGGCACGGCTGAGCTCAGCTCCAGAGTCACTGCTGAGCTCAGATCCAGAGCTGGCCTGGCTCCAGAGTCACTGCTGAGCTCAGGTGCAGAATCAGTGCTGAGCTCAGATCCAGGGCTGGCCTGGCTCCAGAATCAGTGCTGAGCTCAGATCCAGAGCTGGCCTGGCTCCAGAATCAGTGCTGAGCTCAGATCCAGAGCTGGCCTGGCTCCAGGCACGGCTGAGCTCAGGTGCAGAATCAGTGCTGAGCTCAGATCCAGAGCTGGCCTGGCTCCAGAGTCACTGCTGAGCTCAGATCCAGAGCTGGCCTGGCTCCAGAATCAGTGCTGAGCTCAGATCCAGAGCTGGCCTGGCTCCAGAATCAGTGCTGAGCTCAGATCCAGAGCTGGCCTGGCTCCAGGCACGGCTGAGCTCAGATCCAGGGATGGCCTGGCTCCAGGCACGGCTGAGCTCAGGTGCAGAATCACTGCTGAGCTCAGATCCAGGGCTGGCCTGGCTCCAGGCATGGCTGAGCTCAGCTCCAGAGTCACTGCTGAGCTCGGCTCCAGAGCTGGCCTGGCTCCAGAATCAGTGCTGAGCTCAGCTCCAGAGCTGGCCTGGCTCCAGAGTCACTGCTGAGCTCAGATCCAGAGTCACTGCTGAGCTCAGCTCCAGAGCTGGCCTGGCTCCAGAGTCACTGCTGAGCTCAGCTCCAGAGCTGGCCTGGCTCCAGAATCAGTGCTGAGCTCAGATCCAGAGCTGGCCTGGCTCCAGGCACGGCTGAGCTCAGCTCCAGAATCAGTGCTGAGCTCAGCTCCAGAGATCCAGAGCTGGCCTGGCCGCCAAGCATGGCTGAGCTCAGCTCCAGGGACACTGCTGAGCTCAGATCCACAGCTGGCCTGGCTTCAAGGCACAGCTGAGCTCAGATCCAGAGCTGGCCTGCTCCAGAGTCACAGCTGAGCTCAGCTCCAGGGACACTGCTGAGCTCAGCTCCAGAGTTGCTCTGCTCCCATGGCACTGCTGAGCTCAGTTCCAGAATTCCACAGCTGGCCTGGCTCCCAGGGCACAGCTGAGCTCAGCTCCCGAATCACTGCTGAGCTGAGCTCCAGAGTCACTGCTGAGCTCAGATCCACAGTTCCAGAGCTGCTCTGGCTCCCAGGCACAGCTGAGCTCAGCTCCAGGGACACTGCTGAGCACGGATCCAGAGCTGCTCTGGCTCCCATGGCACTGCTGAGCTCAGATCCAGAGTTCCAGAGCTGCTCTGGCTCCCAGAAGCACTGCTGAGCTCCAGAGATCTAGAGCTAAGCCAACTTCTGGAGTCACTGCTGAGCTCCACATTTCCAGGTCTGGTCCATCTCCCAAGTCACTGCTGAGCTCCAGAGATCTACAGCTGAGCCTGCTCATGTAGTCACTGCCAAACTGCACAGCTCCTGGAATTACTGATGGGTTCCACAGCCCTGAGCTGAGCCCCTCACAGCTCAGCTGAGCCCTGAGCCCCTCAGAGCCCTGAGCCCCTCACAGCACAGCTCTGAGCTGAGCCCCTCACAGCACAGCCCTGAGCCCCTCACAGCACAGCCCTGAGCCCTCACAGCTCAGCTCTGAGCCCCTCACAGCCCTGAGCCCCTCACAGCTCTGAGCCCCTCACAGCCCTGAGCCCCTCACAGCACAGCCCTGAGCCCCTCACAGCACAGCCCTGAGCCCCTCACAGCTCTGAGCCCCTCACAGCCCTGAGCCCCTCACAGCACAGCCCTGAGCCCCTCACAGCCCTGAGCCCCTCACAGCACAGCCCTGAGCCCCTCACAGCCCTGAGCCCCTCACAGCCCTGAGCCCCTCACAGCACAGCCCTGAGCCCCTCACAGCCCTGAGCCCCTCACAGCACAGCCCTGAGCCCCTCACAGCACAGCCCTGAGCTGAGCCCCTCACAGCCCTGAGCCCTCAGCTCTGAGCCCCTCACAGCCCTGAGCCCCTCACAGCACAGCCCTGAGCCCTCACAGCTCAGCCCTGAGCCCCTCACAGCCCTGAGCCCCTCACAGCACAGCCATGAGCTGAGCCCCTCACAGCACAGCACAGCCCTGAGCCCCTCACAGCCCTGAGCCCCTCACAGCACAGCCCTGAGCCCCTCACAGCACAGCTGAGCCCTGAGCCCCTCACAGCCCTGAGCCCCTCACAGCCCTGAGCCCCTCACAGTCCTGAGCCCCTCACAGCACAGCCCTGAGCCCCTCACAGCTCAGCCCTGAGCCCCTCACAGCCCTGAGCCCTCACAGCTCTGAGCCCCTCACAGCCCTGAGCCCCTCACAGCCCTGAGCCCCTCACAGCCCTGAGCCCCTCAGCACAGCCCTGAGCCCTCACAGCTCAGCCCTGGAGCCCTCACAGCCCTGAGCCCCTCACAGCTCAGCTCTGAGCCCCTCACAGCTCTGAGCCCCTCACAGCACAGCCCTGAGCCCCTCACAGCCCTGAGCCCCTCACAGCACAGCCCTGAGCCCTCACAGCACAGCCCTGAGCTGAGCCCCTCACAGCTCTGAGCCCCTCACAGCCCTGAGCCCCTCACAGCTCAGCCCTGAGCTGAGCCCCTCACAGCTCTGAGCCCCTCACAGCCCTGAGCCCCTCACAGCTCAGCCCTGAGCTGAGCCCCTCACAGCCCTGAGCCCTCACAGCTCAGCCCTGAGCTGAGCCCCTCACAGCACAGCCCTGAGCTGAGCCCCTCACAGCCCTGAGCCTCACAGCCCTGAGCCCCTCACAGCCCTGAGCCCCTCACAGCTCAGCCCTGAGCTGAGCCCCTCACAGCCCTGAGCCCCTCACAGCTCTGAGCCCCTCACAGCTCTGAGCCCCTCACAGCACAGCCCTGAGCCCTCACAGCTCTGAGCCCCTCACAGCCCTGAGCCCCTCACAGCCCTGAGCCCCTCACAGCACAGCCCTGAGCCCCTCACAGCTCAGCACAGAGCCCTCAGCTCTGAGCCCCTCAGCCTGAGCCCCTCACAGCACAGCCTGAGCCCTCACAGCTCTGAGCCCCTCACAGCCCTGAGCCCCTCAGCACAGCCTGAGCCCTCACAGCCCTGAGCCCCTCACAGCACAGCCCTGAGCCCCTCACAGCAGCCCTGAGCCCCTCACAGCTCAGCCCTGAGCCCCTCACAGCCCTGAGCCCCTCACAGCTCAGCCCTGAGCCCCTCACAGCTCTGAGCCCCTCACAGCACAGCCCTGAGCCCCTCACAGCTCAGCCCTGAGCCCCTCACAGCTCTGAGCCCCTCACAGCTCAGCTCTGAGCCCTCACAGCTCAGCCCTGAGCCCCTCACAGCACAGCCCTGGGCTGATGCAGCTTCTGGAGTCACTGCTGATCTCCAGAGTTCCAGAGCTGCTGCAGCTCCCAAGTCACTGCTGAGCTCCAGAGATCTAGAACTGAGCCCACTCCTGGAGTCACTGCTGAGCCCCACAGCTCCAGGGCTGACTCCCCAGCTCCAGAGCAGCCCCCACGCCTGTGAAAAAGCACATCCTGACAGGCACTTGGGGCTCAAACCTCAGGATTTGTTCTGAAAACCAACTGCCCCTGCAACAAAACCCTCTGTGTGAGGATTCAGTGTCCTGCACAGCCTGTCTGCCTCCTCCTGCAATGCACAAAGCTCCCTGCACATTCCCACTGCTGGCACACAGCTCAGGAGGCAGCTGATAAATCTCCTAATGAGCAGGCATCTGTGTGGGGCTGATGTGGCCAGCAATGTGAATTCTGTCCCAATCTGTTGAATTTGGGTGGGGCAGTGCCCCTGATCTCCTGGCACACATTATCTGCTAATGGGCCAGCTTTAAACCAGCTGGGCAATCATCTTCATCTTTCCCCAGCCCATCCTCCCTCCAGGAGATATCTCCTGTTCATGGCCACTGAGTCCCAGGGCATGGCTGATAAAATTCCATCATCCCACTGGGAGATGCTGCAGCCAGGGCAGGAGCCAAGCCTTTCCTGCCCAGATCAAAACTGGGATTTGGAACACCAGAGCAGCCTTTCCACTGGATTCCAGAGGAAAACCAGACCCTTCCACATCATCCCTGCACCTTCAGAGGAAACTGCCCCTTCTCCAGGAGCACTGCTCCAGCTGAACCACATCTGCCCCTGCAGGAGGATGCAGCCACCATGGAATGGGACTGCTGCCAACACCCTGACTGCCTGACGGGTGCCAGCTTGGATTCTGACTCTGGCAGGGTTTGGGATTGTTCTGTGTAATACTGCATTTCTATTTTAATTTTCCTAGTAAAGAACTGTTATTCCTAATTCCCATATCTTTGCCTGAGAGCCCCTTAATTTCAAAATTATAATAATTTGGAGGGAGCGGTTTGCATTCTCCATTTCAAAGAGAATCTCCTGCCTTTATTGGCAGACACCTGTGCTGCAAACCAGGACAGCATCCCAGGCAGCCCCAGGAAGGAGAGCTGAGTCCCAGGAGAAGGCTGAGCTGACAGCCAGGGTGGTTTCTGCCAGGCACCACACACTCCGTGCCTCCCCAGCTGCAACAGCCTTTCCAGGTGAGGGCATTCCCAAATGAAGGGCACTCAGGACAGCTCCAGCCATTCTCTGAGGAACCCCACCAGCAGTGGGAGAGCTGCCCCATCCCTGGGGAGCACAGTTTGAGCTGCACTGCCCAAAGAGAGCAAGGCAAGCACCCACTGAGGGGAAGGACCTTCCCCTGGGCAGCCCCAGCTCCAGCAGGCATGGGAGGGACCCTGGCACCCTGCAGCTTGTGCAGCTGCAGCACAAGCAGGTTTTACTGCAGCACCTTCCACACCCACCTGAGAGACTGGCTGATGTCAGACTGTGGTGGAGACTCAGCCACATCCTGACCTCAGCCCAGCAAACACAACCCAAAATCCTCAAACCAGCTGGGGTGAGAACTCTGACCCCATGACGTGTCCCTCATCCACGTATTCCCATCCCATTGCAACCCAAAATCCTCAAACCAGTTTGGGTAAGAACTCTGATCCCACATAGTGTCCCTCATCCATGTATTCCCATCCCAATGTAACCCCAAATCCTCAAACCAGTTTGGGTGAGAACTCTGACCCCATGAAGTGTCCCTCATCCATGTATTCTCAGCCCATTGTGACCCCAAATCCTCAAACCAGCTGGGGTGAGAACTCTGACCCCATGAAGTGTCATCCATGTACTCCCATCCCATTGTGAGGAGTTTCCTCAAGAAGCAATCTCTGTGTGTCCCTACCCAAACGTGGGGGTTCAGCTGAAGAGAGACAAGGACCTCTTAGGCCCCAGTATAACCAGTAAGGCCAAAACTTCAGAGAAAAGCTCCCCTAAATCCCAGTGCCCCTCCATCAGGGGTGGAAGGGCACACTCCTGGCTGCACTGACATGCCCCAGGAGCACTGAGCCAACAAGTGCCAGCACCAAATGTCAGTCTAGGACTGACTCCACGCAGGGACAAAGCTCATCCTCCTGTGAACCAGAGCAGCAACCAGCAGGTGAGGAGGAGGCTGGAAGGAGCAGCAGAAGCCACCAGGGGTGAGCCAGAGCTGTGCCTGCAGCACAGGGAGCAGCACGTGGATGGGGATGGTGCAAGGAGCTGCACAGTGGAGGTGTCAGACACAGCAGCACAGCTCTGAGCACCTCAGGAGCCCCAAAATCCTCCAGCTGTCCCCCAGCACATCCCAGAGCTGCCAGTGGCTCCATCAGCACCGATCAACCTGCTGAGCCCCAGGAGCAGAGGCAGGGCTGCCTCCCCTGAGCTCCCCTCCCCAGCTGCACAGTGAAGGGGTCAGACACAGCAGCACAGCACAGCTCTCTGGCCACCCCAGGAGCCCCAAAACTCTCCAGCTGTCCCACCAGCACATCCCAGAGCTGCCAGTGGCTCCATCAGCACCGATGAACCTGCAGAGCCCCAGGAGCAGAGGCAGGGCTGCCTCCCCTGAGCTCCCCTCCCCACAAGGCCTTACCTTCACGGATGGCTGAGCAGACAGAGCTCCGTTCTTCCTCTCCTCCTCCTCCCACTCCTCCTCCTGCTCCCTGGGCTCGGGGTTGTTATTGCAGCCTCCCAGCTCCTCCTCCTCCTTGGGGACCCCGTCGCTGCTCAGCCCCTGCAGAAGGGCCACCACTGCCTCTGGCTTGGGCAGCTTGGTGATCTTGAAGTGTTTCTTGTAGTGGGGCGTGTCCTTGCGGATCAGCCTCTGCTTCTCCACGGGGAAGGGGCGCTCCTCGTCCTCCTCCTCGTCCTCGCTGCGGATCAGCGTGTCCTCGGCGAAGTGCACCGTGGGCTGTGACACACACCAGACAGCCTGTGGGCCGGGGACAGAGGGGCACGGAGCTGCTGCCCTGTGAGCCGGGGCTGCCACAGGCAGAGCCAGGCGCTGCTCGTGGGCTCGGGACATGCAGCAACGTTCTATCACCCAAACGCAGCAATGCTTTACCAAATGCAGCAACGGTGTTTTCCCCAAATGCAGCAATGCATCACCAAAAAGCAGCAACACTGCTTTACCCAAATACAGCAACGCTGCTTTACCCAAAATGCAGCAATGCTTTGCCCAAATGCAGCAATGCTTTATCACAATGCAGCAATGTGTCACCAAAATGTAGCAAGGTATCACCCAAACGCAGCAATGCTTTACCAAATGCAGCATACTTTACCAAAATGCAGCAATGCTTTACCAAACGCAGCAATGCTTTACCAAAATGCAGCAACGTTTTATCACCCAAACGCAGCAATGCTTTACCAAATGCAGCAATGCTTTACCACAATGCAGCAATGCTTTACCAAAATGCAGCAATGTTTTACCAAAATGTAGCAAGGTATCACCAAAATGCAGCAACACTTTACCAAAATGCAGCAATGCACCACCAAAATGAGCAATGTATCACCAAAATGCAGCAATGCATCACCAAAAAGCAGCAACACTGCTTTACCCAAATACAGCAATGCTGCTTTACCCAAAATGCAGCAATGCTTTGTCCAAATGCAGCAACGTGTCACCAAAGTGCAGCAAGGTATCACCAAATGCAGCAATGCTGCTTTACCAAAATTCAGCAATGCTTTATCATAGTGCAGCAATGTGTCACCAAAGTGCAGTGATGTATCACCAAAATGCAGCAATGCTGCTTTAACAAAATGCAGCAACTTATCACCAAACACAGCAATGCATCACCAAAATGCAGTGATGTTTTACCAAAATGCACTGACATTGCTTTACCCAAATGCAGCAATGCTTTACCAAAATGCAGCAATGTTTTACCAAAATGCAGCAATGCTTTACCACAACACAGCAATGCTTTATCACAACGCAGCAATGCTTTACCACAACGCAGCAATGCTTTACCACAATGCAGCAATGCTTTCCCAAAATGCAGCAATGCTTTATCACAACACAGCAATGCTTTCCCAAAATGCAGCAATGCATTACCACAATGCAGCAATGCTTTCCCAAAATGCAGCAATGCTTTATCACAACGCAGCAATGCTTTACCACAATACAGCAATGCTTTACCAAATGCAGCAATGCTTTCCCATTCCCCATCCTTGCCTTTTTCCATAACCACACTCCCCAGCCACGCTTCTGTCAGCTCCAGGGGTCGAGGGCATTCAAACCCCTCGTGGCCACCCCACTTTTCCCCCACTGTGCAGCCCGGTCTCCCACGTGTGCAGCTCCCAGCAGCTGCCTCAGCCTCTGCTTGCTCTGCCCCAGCGATGCCCAGATCCCACACCCATGCAGCTGTGCATCCATTCCTCTTCCTCTGAACCCCCAGTCCTCTCCCCTTTCCCAGGACCCCGCTGCAGCGCCCGGCTCTACCTCATTGTATTCCACCTCCGCGTCGTCCTCCTGCGGCTCAGCAGCCTCCTGGCGCTGCTCCTCCTGCTCGCGGGGCCTGCCCTCCCTGCCGGGCGGGGGGCCCTGGGGCCGGGGCTCGGCGGAGCCCGTGCTGCCGGACAGCTGCGAGTCCTCGCTGCGGTGGGACGTGGCGCTCAGCCTCTTCTCCTGGGGAGCGGCGGCCGTGCTCAGCAGGGACCACCGGGGGAATGGTCCAGCACCAACAGAACCTGCCCACAGCGTCCCCTCCCCAGCTCCCTCTGTCCTGCTCCTCCTCCTGTGCAGGCTTTTCTCCCCAGCTCCCACCAGGGCAGCAAGGGGCCCCCTCCAAGGGCTCTGTTCCCATCATCTTTACTGGAATAGCAGAGCCAGGGACAAAACTGGCACACAACTCCCCTTACACTGTTCTCTGTCTCCTGGTTCTATCTCCTGCTCTATTTCACAGGCCCCCCATGTGTGTTGGGTTGATGTGGCCAGAAATGTGGATTCTGTCCCCATCTGCTGCAGCCGGGTGGGGCAGTGACCCTGATCTCCTGGCACATATCTCCTGCTAATGGGCCAGCTTTAAACCAGCTGGGCAATCATCTTTATCTTTCCACAGCCCATCCTCCCTCCAGGAGATATCTCCTGTTCATGGCCACTGAGTCCCAGGGCATGGCTGATAAAATTCCATCATCCCACTGGGAGATGCTGCAGCCAGGGCAGGAGCCAAGCCTTTCCTACCCAGATCAAAACTGAGATTTGGAACACCAGAGCAGCCTTTCCCACTGGATTCCAGAGGAAAACCAGACCTTTCCACATCATCCCTGCACCTTCAGAGGAAACTGCCCCTTCTCCAGGAGCACTGCTCCAGCTGAACCACATCTGCCACTGCAGGAGGATGCAGCCACCATGGAATGGGACTGCTGCCAACACCCTGACTGCCTGACAGGTGTCAGCTTGGATTCTGACTCTGGCAGGGTTTGAGATTGTTCTTTGTAATACTGCATTTCTATTTTAATTTTCCTAGTAAAGGACTGTTATTCCTAATTCCCATATCTTTGCCTGAGAGCACCTTAATTTCAAAATTGTAATAATTTGGAGGAAGGGGGTTTACATTCTCCATTTCAAAGAGAATCTCCTGCCTTTATTGGCAGACACCTGTCCTTCAAACTAGGACACCATGACAGCTCAAGACTCCCAACCTTCCCAGGCAATCCACTCCCAGTCCCTCCCAGAAGTCAGTCCTTTCCATCTCCGTTTCCCACATGTTCCTAGAGATGTCTCTGCCCATGGAGCTGCAGCTGGGTGCTGTGTAGGATTCCCTCCCACCCAAACCATGCCCTGAGGCCGTGCTGTGTGTTTCTGCCCTGCCCAGTGAGCAGCACTCACGTCTGAGCTGGGAGAGCCGGGGTTGCCGTCGGCCCTGGCCGCGTTCACCTCGCTGCGCCGCACCTCGATCACCTTCTTCATCACCTTCAGCTCGCTGGGGTGAGGGGTGGCTCGGCGCTGCAGGCCCTGCAAGCAACCCTCAGCCAGGGGACCCCAGCCTGGCACCACGGGCCAGCCCTGGGCAACGAACCCCTGCAGGCAACCAACACCTCCAGCAGGCAGCCAGAGCCCGAGGTCAGAGCCCAACACATCCTGCTGCAGGATCTGCTCCAGGCTTCCACAGCTGGGATGGTAGAGGGAAAAAACAGAGACAGGGAGCCCTGGCAGCCCTCTGCACATCATCCTGCTCTGCAGTGGGAGGGGAAAAACAGAGACAGGGAGCCCTGGCAGGCCTTCAGACATCATCCTGGCAGGGGAAAAGCAGAGAGAGGGAACCCTGGCAGCTCTCTGCACACCATCCTGGCAGGGGAAAAGAATAAAGACAGGGAGCCCTGGCAGCCCTCTGCACATCATCCTGGCAGGGGAAAAACAGAGACAGGGAACCCTGGCAGCATTATGGACATCATCCTGGCAGGGGAAAAACAGAGACAGGGAACCCTGGCAGCCCTCTGGACACCATCCTGCTCTGCAGCTGATATTTGGTTTGAGAAGAATTATACAGTTGGGAAGTTCAAAGTGGTGTTTCAGGCTTAGTAAATTAAAAACTATCAACACAGGAACGCCCCCAGAACACAGGTGAGAAATCTTGGGATATCTTCCTAATTCCTCTGTACTTAACAGGTCTGCCAACCCAAATGCACCAGAACTGGTGCTGCTCCATGAGCTCCATCCCAGGTAGAGAGTCAAGAAAACCAGCATTCTAAAACTAATAACAATGTTAAAAACAATTAAAAAAAAGCCCCAAACCTCCCAATACCAACAAAATACACACACTGCCAGGACAGCTGCAAACACCACTCATTAGAAGGATTCAGATCTCAAGGATGCCTTTCCATAAACTAAAAATGAATAAAGTCCTGCAAGAGACTGGAACACTCAGATCCCTTGCTGCAAACTTCTGCCCTGAGCTTTGTATCTGCACTGGAAGCACAGCAATCTCTGGCAGGATTTGAGGCTGCTGGCAGTGTTTAGTACTTCACTGACAGGGCCCTCCAGAGCAGGGGCTGCACTGGGGATGGGGATGGCCTGGCCTTGGCTGGGCAGCCTTTCCCCTGGTGGGGGTGAGCTAAACTCTGTCCTGGCAGTGCTCTGCTGGGAGCTCTGCACATTCTCAGAGCTCCCTGGGTCTCTCAGTGCTCCACTCCCACAGAAGAGCCTCAAAACTGTACCACGGCTCCCAGGGAATTAATTCCCTTTAATTCCCTCCTGCTTGGCTCCTCAGGGCACTGCATGGCTTCAGACTGGGGAAAGCTGCCTGCAGCAGTGTCACAGGGTGGAACTTGGACACCACAGTGGCTGCCCATCTTTGGGAAGCTCAGCCTGTCCCCGTGCTGCCCCAGGGAGCCAGCAAGGCTCCAGGAATTCCTTACTCGTCGCTCAGCTCCAGACTCCTCGTCATCATCCCCCTTGGGTTCATCCAGGAACTGGATCACGCTGACTCTGTTCAGGTTGGTGTCTGTCCAGCTCTCATCCACGCTGTTCTGCAGGAGGTTCTCTGGGGAGGGAGAGAGCACAGTGTGCCTTGGGCTGCAATACAGGATGTGGCCAGCAATGTGCATTCTGTGTATCCCAGCAATGTGCATTCTGTGCATCCCAGAAATGTGTATTCTGTGCATTCCAGAAATGTGTATTCTGTGTATTCCACCAATGTGAATTCTGTGTATTCCAGCAATGTGCATTCTGTGTATTCCACCAATGTGAATTCTGTGTATTCCAGCAATGTGCATTCTGTGTATTCCAGCAGTGTGCATTCTGTCCCACCTGCTGCAGCCGGGTGGGGCAGTGACCCTGATCTCCTGGCACATATCTCCTGCTAATGGGCCAGCTTTAAACCAGCTGGGCAATCATCTTTATCTTTCCCCAGCCCATCCTCCCTCCTCCTGTTCATGGCCAGTGAGTCCCAGGGCATGGCTGATAAAATTACATCATCCCACTGGGATGGAAAACCAGACCTTTCCACATCATCCCTGCACCTTCAGAGGAAACTGCCCCTTCTCCAGGAGCACTGCTCCAGCTGAACCACATCTGCCCCTGCAGGAGGATGCAGCCACCATGGAATGGGACTGCTGCCAACACCCTGACTGCCTGACAGGTGTCAGCTTGGATTCTGACTCTGGCAGGGTTTGGGATTGTTCTTTGTAGTACTGCATTTCTATTTTAATTTTCCTAGTAAAGAACTGTTATTCCTAATTCCCATATCTTTGCCTGAGAGCCCCTTAATATCAAAATTATAATAATTTGGAGGCAGGGGGTTTGCATTCTCCATTTCAAAGAGAATCTCCTGCCTTTATTGGCAGACACCTGTCCTTCAAACCAGGACAGAGCAGCAACTCTGCAGCAGTGCTTGTGCTGCAGATCTTACCCAGGCTGGGAGAGGGCTGCTGGGGCAGCAGGTAGCAGGTGAGAACCTTCTCTCCTGTCTTCTCATCATCCTCGGTCTGGAACTTCAGCATGGGCTGGGACTGGTTTTCTGCCAGCCACAGGGCTTTCAGGTTCAGGTTTGTCAAAGCAAAGGGCAAATTCTGCAGCCTGAAAAAGAGAAAAAGAGAAAAGCAACGGCTTGTTAAACTCACTGGTGAGGAGAAAGCTTCGCCTCAGCTCCAGACAGAACCACAGAACCTTCCAGAACAGCTCCCAGGCACCACGAATGAGGCTCTGGCACTAAGCACCTGAGCACTACTGACACAAACCCACAAAATCTGCAGGAAGGGAAGGCAGCCAGTGCCAGGGATTTCCCCATATCTATTCCACAGATAATAAAATGCCCTGGCACTGATGATAAAATCCTTTCCTCTGGGTTCAGCGACACAGAGAAGGGGCTCACAGCAAAGCTCTGAGCAAACCAGCCTGGGCTTTTCCCCAGTGGATCCTGGGAGCAGCAGACTGTGAACCAGTATCAACTAACACTCTGTTCCTGTGCTTCCAAAGGCTTGGCACACTGGATTCCAGAGGAAAACCAGACCTTTCCACATCATCCCTGGACCTTCTCCAGGAGCACTGCTCCAGCTGAACCACATCTGCCCCTGCAGGAGGATGCAGCCACCATGGAATGGGACTGCTGCCAACACCCTGACTGCCTGACGGGTGTCAGCTTGGATTCTGACTCTGGCAGGGTTTGGGATTGTTCTGTGTAATACTGCATTTCTATTTTAATTTTCCTAGTAAAGAACTGTTATTCCTAATGTCCCATATCTTTGCCTGAGGGCCCCTTAATGTCAAAATTATAATAATTTGGAGGGAGGGGTTTGCATTCTCCATTTCAAAGAGAAACTTCTGCCTTTATTGGCAGACACCTGTCCTGCAAACCAGGAAACAGACCCAGCCTGTCCCAGCCCAGTCTGGGCTTTCCCACCCCGGGATCAGCAGCCCCAGCCCGTCCCAGCCCAGCCCTGCTCTCACCTGTTGCCAGCCACGTCCAGCACGTGCAGCTCGCTGGTGTTGGCCAGCTCGGGGGGCAGCAGGGCCAGCCGGTTGTCGCGCAGGGACAGCACGCTGAGGCTGGCGCAGCCCCCGATCTCGGCCGGCAGCGCCGACAGGCGGTTCCGGTCCGCGTTCAGGTTGGTCAGCTTGGCCAGCCGGCCCAGGGAGCGGGGCAGCGCCTGGGGAGACAGGGAAACAGGGGTAAAACACGGGGGAAACACAGGGAAAACATGGGGGAAACACGGGGAAACATGGGGAAAACACGGGAAACACGGGGAAACACGGGGAAAACATGGGGGAAAACAGAGGGAAACACGGGGGAAAACACAGGGAAAACACACAGGGGAAAACACAGGGGAAACACAGGGGAAACACGGGGAAACACACGGAAACACAGGGGAAACACGGGGGAAACACGGGGAAACACGGGGAAACACGGAAACATGGGGAAACACAGGGGAAATATAGGGAAACACGGGGGAAACACGGGGAAACACAGGGGAAACACGGGGAAACATGGGGAAACACAGGGGAAACACGGGGAAACACGGAGGAAACACAGGGGAAACACAGGGGAAAAGAGACAAAGCCTCACAGGAGAACAAGCTGCTTTCTGTCCCAACAGATGCATTCCTGTTCATTCTGCATTCTGTAGGTTCTGCTTTTCTGGGATATTGTCTTTGCTTTTCTTTTGTCATTCTCTTGGGTTGCAATATAGGATGTGGCTAGAAATGTGCATTCTGTGCATTCCAGCAATGTGCATTCTGTGAACCCCAGCAATGTGCATTCTGTGCCCCTGATCTCCTGGCACATATCTCCTGCTAATGGGCCAGCTTTAAACCAGCTGGGCAATCATCTTTATCTTTCCCCAGCCCATCCTCCCTCCAGGAGATATCTCCTGTTCATGGCCACTGAGTCCCAGGGCATGGCTGATAAAATTCCATCATCCCACTGGGAGATGCTGCAGCCAGGGCAGGAGCCAAGCCTCTCCTACCCAGATCAAAACTGAGATTTGGAACACCAGAGCAGCCTTTCCCACTGGATTCCAGAGGAAAACCAGACCTTTCCACATCATCCCTGCACCTTCAGAGGAAACTGCCCCTTCTCCAGGAGCACTGCTCCAGCTGAACCACATCTGCCCCTGCAGGAGGATGCAGCCACCATTGAATGGGACTGCTGCCAACACCCTGACTGACTGACGGGTGTCAGCTTGGATTCTGACTCTGGCAGGGTTTGGGATTGTTCTGTGTAATACTGCATTTCTATTGTAATTTTCCCAGTAAAGAACTGTTATTCCTAATTCCCCATATCTTTGCCTGAGAGCCCCTTAATTTCAAAATTATAACAATAATTTGGAGGCAGGGGGTTTACATTCTCCATTTCAAAGGGAAGCTTCTGCCTTTACTGGCAGACACCTGTCCTGCAAACCAGGACAGAATCTTTGGGTCAGGTTTTCCCTCAGGCTCACAGACTGATCCATGCCAATTCTTCCCCTCAGCACAGCACACTCCAAAAACCACTGCTCAAAACTGCCCTTCTGTTCATTACCCATTCCCCATCCTTAGGGGTGACATTTTCAGTCACACTATCCCAAATCCCTCACCAGCACAGCCTGGGATGAGCAATCCCAACATCCCTGCTACCCCAGAGAATGGTTTAGGGGAAAAAAAATAAATCAGGCAGAGAAAGCAGCTGCCAAACATAGAGACCTTGGTGGAACTGTACAGAAGCATCTGGAGCACGCTCAGGGTCCAGGTGGGAGGGCACAGGTGGGCAGGGGTCCCTGCAGGTGGCTGTTACTCACTGTCAGCATGTTCTCAGTCAGGATGAGCTCAGACAGGTTCTCACAGTCCCCAATGGACTCTGTCACGTCTGTCAGCCGGTTCTGGTCCACCTTGAGGATGGAGAGCTGCTTCAGCTGACCTGGCCAGGGTGACAAGGTGGGGTGTGAGCTGTGCCAGAGCCAAGGATGCTGATCCACACCCACCTGGCTGTGATCCCATCTCCAAGGAGCACAGAACCCGAGCACGAGGCTGTGCCCTTCCCCCAGCAGGGCTTTCCCAGCCCTCACACACACCTGAGCTCCCCAGTGAGCTCTGCCCACCTGTACCCTCATGTTGGGGTCAGTGAGTCAGGGAATCCCTGAATTCTTCAGAGGGAAATCAGAGTGCAGGGATTGAATCAAAGCCTTTGGGTGGATCGAAGGACATTAACCCACTCACACATAAAGCAGATGTTTGAGTAGAAGTCAGTCAGTCAGTTTTAGGGTGAGCTCTGATGCTTTCAGTGAGTGACAGGTTTCAAATGCCAGAGGAGCAGAGTGAGTTCCAGTGAAGGTGAAACACACTGATATCTGCAGTGGAGGCTCCAGGCCACAGTTACAGACAGGACTGAGACACAGCAGAGCTGCAGTGAGAATATTGCTGACATTTCTCAGATAGAACAGACAGACTGTGTGAGTAGCTCTATAGGTAACCTGGTGTGCTCAGAAACTGGGATTGTGACAGGTTAAGGAGTGGTGGTCTGAGTTTGTGTCTGAGCTTGTTGGAAATCCTGTATAAGAGTTTGTACTGGCAGAGTTGGTGTTTTCAGCCATTTGCTGCTTTTAGCCATTCTGGCTTCTAGCCATTTGCTGATTGCTGCTGCTTTGCCATTGCTTTGCCATTGCCTGTTGAGACTGATGTGCTTTGCAATAAGATGTGTTTTGTAATAAATAACCTTTTTAACCATCAGCTGCTTTGCTTATTTAAGATAACCTGACAAAGTAGGAGCCAAGGCTCTGGAGTTGGTGCCTGAGAGCACCTGGAGGTCCAAAGAACCTCCACACCCTCACTGCTCCTGCTCTCCCTGACTGTGCTCTGCCCACGAATCCCTGATCCCTGCTCAGACACTGCTGCAGCTCCTCCAGGAGCACTGCCTCACCTGCAGCCCTCCCCAGGTGACTGGCAGCACTCACCAGTGCCAGCAGGGACTCACCAGTGCCACCAGGAACTCACCAGTGCCACCAGGAACTCACCAGTGCCATCAGGGATGTGGCAGCACTCACCAATGCCACCAGGAACTCACTAATGCCATCAGGAACTCACCAGTGCCACAGGAACTCACCAGTGCCACCAGGGACTCACCAATGCCACAGGAACTCACCAGTGCCACCAGGGACTCACCAGTGCCACCAGGAACTCACCAGTGCCACAGGAACTCACCAGTGCCACCAGGGACTCACCAATGCCACAGGAACTCACCAGTGCCAGCAGGGACTCACCAGTGCCACCAGGGACTCACCAGTGCCACCAGGGACTCACCAGTGCAACAGGAACTCACCAGTGCCACAGGAACTCACCAGTGCCACCAGGGACTCACCAGTGCCACCAGGGACTCACCAATGCCACAGGAACTCACCAGTGCCACCAGGGACTCACCAGTGCCACCAGGGACTCACCAATGCCACCAGAAACTCACCAGTGCAACAGGAACTCACCAGTGCCACAGGAACTCACCAGTGCCACCAGGGACTCACCAATGCCACAGGAACTCACCAGTGCCACCAGGGACTCACCAGTGCCACCAGGGACTCACCAGTGCCACAGGGACTCACCAGTGCCACCAGGGACTCACCAGTGCCACAGGGACTCACCAGTGCCACCAGGACTCACCAATGCCAGCAGGAATTTACCAGTGCCACAGGAACTCACCAGTGCCAGCAGGAACTCACCAGTGCCACAGGAACTCACCAGTGCCACCAGGGACTCACCAGTGCAACAGGAACTCACCAATGGCACCAGGAACTCACCAGTGCAACAGGAACTCACCAATGCCACAGGAACTCACCAGTGCCACAGGAACTCACCAGTGCCACCAGGCACTCACCAATGCCACAGGAACTCACCAGTGCCACAGGAACTCACCAGTGCCACCAGGGACTCACCAGTGCCATAGGAACTCACCAGTGCCACAGGAACTCACCAGTGCCACCAGGGACTCACCAGTGCCACCAGGCACTCACCAGTGCCACCAGGGACTCACCAATGCCATCGGGGATGCTCTCCAGCAGGTTCTGGGACAGCAGCAGGTCTGTCAGTGCCACCAGCCCGCTGAGCTCCTCGGGCAGCTGCTCCAGCCGGTTCTCAGACACGTCCAGGCACACCAGGCGGCGCAGGTTCCCCAGCTCCTGGGGAGGGCAGGGCTCAGGGACGGACAGACTGACACTGCACAGACAGACAGACTGACAGACACTGCACAGACAGACAGACACTGCACAGACAGACACTGCACAGGGCTGGCACAGGTTCCCCAGCTCCTGGGGAGGGCAGGGCTCAGGGACGGACAGACAGACAGACACTGCACAGACAGACAGACAGACTGACACTGCACAGACACTGCACAGACAGACACTGCACAGACTGACACTGCACAGACAGACAGACAGACAGACACTGCACAGACAGACAGACAGATTGACACTGCACAGACAGACACTGCACAGACAGACACTGCACATACAAACACTGCACAGACAGACAGACACTGCACAGACAGACTGACACTGCACAGACAGACACCGCACAGACAGACAGACACTGCACAGACAGACAGACAGACACTGCACAGACAGACAGACACTGCACAGACAGACACTGCACAGGGCTGGCACAGGTTCCCCAGCTCCTGGGGAGGGCAGGGCTCAGGGACGGACAGACAGACAGACACTGCACAGACAGACAGACAGACTGACACTGCACAGACACTGCACAGACAGACACTGCACAGACTGACACTGCACAGACAGACAGACAGACAGACACTGCACAGACAGACAGACAGATTGACACTGCACAGACAGACACTGCACAGACAGACACTGCACATACAAACACTGCACAGACAGACAGACACTGCACAGACAGACTGACACTGCACAGACAGACACCGCACAGACAGACAGACACTGCACAGACAGACAGACAGACACTGCACAGACAGACAGACACTGCACAGACAGACACTGCACAGACAGACAGACAGACACTGCACAGGGCTGGCACAGGTTCCCAGCTCCTGGGGAGGGCAGGGCTCAGGGATGGACAGACAGACAGACACTGCACAGACAGACACTGCACAGACAGACAGACAGACACTGCACAGACAGACAGACAGACACTGCACAGACAGACACTGCACAGACAGACTGACACTGCACAGACAGACACTGCACAGACAGACACTGCACAGACAGACAGATAGACACTGCACAGACAGACACTGCACAGGACAGACAGACAGACTGACAGACACTGCACAGACAGACTGACAGACACTGCACAGGGCTGGCACAGGTTCCCCAGCTCCTGGAGAGGGCAGGGCTCAGGGATGGACAGACAGACAGACACTGCACAGACAGACAGACACTGCACAGACAGACACTGCACAGACTGACAGACACTGCACAGACAGACACTGCACAGACAGACACTGCACAGACAGACAGACACTGCACAGACAGACACTGCACAGACAGACAGACAGACACTGCACAGGGCTGGCGAGGTTCCCCAGCTCCTGGGGAGGGCAGGGCTCAGGGACGGACTGACAGACAGACTGACAGACACTGCACAGACAGACAGACAGACACTGCACAGACAGACACACACAGGACAGACAGACAGACAGACAGACACACAGGCACAGGACAGACACACAAACACACACAAACACAGACAGACAGACAGACAGACACACAGGCACAGGACAGACACACAAACACACACAAACACAGACACACAGACACAGACACACAGACACACAAACACACAGACACACACACAGACAGACAGACACACGACAGAGACACAGGACAGACACACAGACAGACAGACAGACAGACAGGACGGCACTCACGGGCGGCAGCGCCGAGAGCTGGTTCCGGTCCAGCCACAGCTCGCGCAGGTTGGGGAGAGCGCCCAGAGTGTCCGGCTGTGGGACAGACAGGGACAGGTCAGGGACAGGGACAGGGACAGGGCAGGGACAGAGACAGACAGGGACAGGAGAGGGACAGGGACAGAGGACAGGGACAGGGGAGGGACAGAGACAGACAGGGCAGGGACAGGTCAGGGACAGAGAGGGACAGGGACAGGTCAGGGACAGAGAGGGACAGGGACAGGGCAGGGACAGGGACAGGGATGGCATCAGCCCCAGAGTGTCCGGCTGTGGGACAGAGAGGACAGGGACAGGTCAGGGACAGACAGGGACAGGTCAGGGACAGAGAGGGACAGGGACACGTCAGGGACAGGGACAGGGACAGGGAGGGACAGAGACAGACAGGGACAGAGAGGGACAGGTCAGGGACAGAGGGACACGTCAGGGACAGACAGGGACAGGGACATGTCAGGGACAGAGAGGGACAGGAGAGGGACAGGTCAGGGACAGAGAGGGACAGGGACAGGAGAGGGACAGGGACAGGGATGGCATCAGCCCCAGAGTGTCCGGCTGTGGGACAGACAGGGACAGGTCAGGGACAGACAGGGACAGGGACAGGTCAGGGACAGACAGGGACAGGGACAGGAGAGGGACAGGGATGGCATCAGCCCCAGAGTGTCCGGCTGTGGGACAGAGAGGGACAGGGACAGGGCAGGGATAGGAGCAGGACAGGAGAGGGACAGGAGAGGGACAGGTCAGGGACAGAGAGGGACAGGGACACGTCAGGGACAGGGACAGGGATGGCATCAGCCCCAGAGTGACCAGCTGTGGGACAGACAGGGACAGGGACACGTCAGGGACAGAGAGGGACAGGGATGGCATCAGCCCCAGAGTGTCCGGCTGTGGGGACAGAGAGGGACAGGAGAGGGACAGGTCAGGGACAGGGCTGGCATCAGGGACAGGGACAGGACAGAGCCAGGGACAGGACAGGGATGGCATCAGGAACAGGACAGGGCAGGTACAGGGACAGGACAGGGACAGGAGAGGGACAGGACAAGGGGTGGCATCAGCACCGCCAGGGTACAGGCAGGAGCTACCTGGGAACATCTGGGAACATCTGGGAACGTCTGGGAGTGACTGGGAATGTCTGGGAGTGACTGGGAAATTCTGGCTTTACAGAAGAAATGCATCTCCCTCCTCTCAGACATGACAATAAACATTTGGGTGCCAGTGGCCAACTCAGGATGACCCAGTGTCCCCATGAACTGTGACAGACACAGGTTCACAGCCCACAGCTCAGGCAGTCAGCTCTGGGCTCGGAGTTTGCTCCACTGGAGCATGGCCCAGGTGTCACACACCTGCCTGCTGTGAGTCAGGGGATCCCTGAATTCCTCAGAGGGAAATCAGAGTGCAGGGATTGAATCAAAGCCTTTGGGTGGGTTGAAGGACATTAACCCACTCACACACAAAGCAGATGTTTGAGTAGAAGTCAGTCAGTCAGTTTTAGGGTGAGCTCTGATGCTTTCAGTGAGTGACAGGTTTCAAATGCCAGAGGAGCAGAGTGAGTTCCAGTGAAGGTGAAACACACTGATATCTGCAGTGGGGGCTCCAGGCCACAGTTACAGACAGGACTGAGACACAGCAGAGCTGCAGTGAGAATATTGCTGACATTCCTCAGACAGAACAGACAGACTGTGTGAGTAGCTCTATAGGTAACCTGGTGTGCTCAGAAACTGGGATTGTAACAAGTTTAGGAGTGGTGGTCTGAGTTTGTGTCTGAGCTTGTTGGAAATCCTGTATAAGAGTTTGTACTGGCAGAGTTGGTGCTTTCAGCCATTGTGGCTTTTTAGCCACCTGCTCTTTGCCAGGCTTTTGCTTTGCTATTGCTTTTTGCTATTGCCTTTTGAGACTGATGTGCTTTGCAATAAGATGTGTTTTGTAATAAATAACCTTTTAACTATTGGCTGCTTTGCTTATTTTAGATAACCCGAGGAGCAGGAGCCAAGAGCTCAGAGCTGGTGCCTGAGAGCACTGGGGGCTCAGAGAACCTCACACTGCTCTCACAGGTGAGCTCAGCCTGTGCCAGCTCAGCTGCACACACCCCTCTGCCTCCCAGCTTTGATGGGCTTCTGCCAAAACCCACTGCAGAACACAGAGTAGGATCCAGTGACAGCTTAACCCCAGAGCTGCAAAGCTACAGAGCAGCACAGAAACGGCCAGATAACCCCAGTTCTGAGGCTGTGCCCTTGCTCTGCACACCCTGAGCCCCCAGGGACAGAGCCCCAGCACCCTGTGGGGCAGGAACCACATCAGGAAGGAGCAAGGCTGGAAGCTGGTGAGAACAAAAACAGCTGGGGGCACTGCAGGACAGAAGGGAAGGGAAGCAGCAGAGTCCTGCTGGGAAGGAAATACAGGAAGAACGACCATGCCAGAGGCTGGAAAGGACAGAGCAGCAGTGTGTGAGGCCAGCAGGGCACAGGGGATGACACATGAAGAGAGAATTCATCTGGGAAGGATGACTGGGCCACGCTGGGCAGGTCAGGATCTCCCCAGATAAACTGAGGGTCTCTTTCTTTGCATTTCAGGTGGAAACCCACTGGCTTGCACCCATGTTGGAGTCAGTGAGGCAGGGATTCTCTGAATTCCTCAGAGGGAAATCAGAGTGCAGGGATTGAATCAAAGCCTTTGGGTGGGTTGAAGGACATTAACCCACTCACACATAAAGCAGATGTTTGAGTAGAAGTCAGTCAGTCAGTTTTAGGGTGAGCTCTGATGCTTTCAGTGAGTGACAGGTTTCAAATGCCAGAGGAGCAGAGTGAGTTCCAGTGAAGGTGAAACACACTGATATCTGCAGTGGAGGCTCCAGGCCACAGTTACAGACAGGACTGAGACACAGCAGAGCTGCAGTGAGAATATTGCTGACATTCCTCAGACAGAACAGACAGACTGTGTGAGTAGCTCTATAGGTAACCTGGTGTGCTCAGAAACTGGGATTGTAACAGGTTAAGGAGTGGTGGTCTGAGTTTGTGTCTGAGCTTGTTGGAAATCCTGTATAAGAGTTTGTACTGGGCAGAGTTGGTGCTTTCAGCCATTGCTGGTTTTTAGCCATTCTGGCTTCTAGCCATTTGCTGATTGCTGCTGCTTTGCCATTGCTTTGCCATTGCCTGTTGAGACTGATGTGCTTTGCAATAAGATGTGCTTTGTAATAAATAACCTTTTAAACTATCAGCTGCTTTGCTTATTTAAGATAACCTGACAAAGTAGGAGCCAAGAGCTCAGAGCTGGTGCCTGAGAGCACCAGAGGTCAGAACCTCACACCCCCAGGTGCTGGATCTGCCCTTTCCAGCCCCCCAACCCTCCCCAGCAGCCCTCACCTACCAGCACCTCCAGGTCATTGCCACCGAGGTCCAGCTGCTCCAACTTGACAAGGAAGGAGAGGGAGCTGCAGGAACAGGGCACAGGGGTAAAACAAGAAACAAAGAGTGGCAGGTCAGCACTTGGGGCACTCACTGCACACACCACAGGTCCCCAGGAGCTCCTCAGGCAGGTGGGGCACTCCTGCCCCTCCTCAGGTCCCTCTGAGCCCAGCAGAGCTGCTCCCTCCCCCAGCCCCAGGGAGGGGGTACCAGCCCCACTGGTACCTGCTGCCTTCCCCCCTCCCACCAGAACCAGCCTTGATTCAATCCCAGCCTCTGATTAAATCAATCCCAGCCTCTGATTAAATCAATCCCAGCCTCTGATTAAATCAATCACAGCCTCTGATGGAAGCCACAAGGGGGACCAGCCACACCTGCACAGCACTGCCTGCCCTGCAGCAGGGACAGGGAGCTGGGCAGGGACTGACAGGTGACAGGAGGCACTGGGCAGAGGACAGGACACGTCGGGGGCAGGGGGAGCACAGGAGTGACAAACTCAGAGCCTCAGCTGCCCCAGGCAGGGTGCTGAACACACAGGGGCCCGAGGTGTCAGGGAGGTGACAGTGCACACACACAGGGCACGATGGAGACACTGCACAGGACCCCACCCGGGCTGGACAAGCCCCACGAACCCAGGCTGGGCTCCACAGCACGGCCCAGGTGCTCATCTGTGCTCACACCTGGGTCTGCCCCAGCCCCACCTCCCCCACCACCGAGTGCCACTCCCTGCAGGAACAGCTCCATCCTCCTCCGGAGGAACCATTCCAACAAAAACATCCCCACAGTCCTCTGGAAACAGGTGCACCTCTCAAACCCTGAACAAAAGGGAGCTGTCCTGCCTGGGCCAGGCTGTAAAATCATCTGGGTCGTGCAGGAAAATCCATTTCCCCCTGCATGCAGTGGTGCATTTTGAGACAAACCCCAGCAGAGGTTTATGAGCAGTTTCATCCAAAGGATCCTCTGCACAGCACCCTGAATGTCCCTCACCACCAGCTCTGAGCCCCCTGAAGGGGAGGCAGCCCTGACTGTCCCTCTGCACCTCCACAGCCTGAAACCCCAAAAAGGAACAGGGAACCCCCACTGAAGACATCTGGCAGGTTTCAGCACAGATCACCCTGCCCAAATCTCTGCCTGCTCCCATCCGTGTGGGACAAACGAGGGCTGATCCCAGCTGTGCAAGCATTCCACAACCAGTCAGCACCAGAACTGACCAGTGAAATTGAATTTTGAGGGCTGATCCCAGCTGTGCAAGCATTCCACAACCAGTCAGCACCAGAACTGACCAGTGAAATTGAATTTTGAGGGCTGATCCCAGCTGTGCAAGCTGAGCCATCTCACAACCCAGTCAGCATCAGAACTGACCACTGACATGGAATTTTGACAAAGGTCACTAGAAGCTGGATCTTTCAAGAAGCTCTACAACAGAAAAAAACAAACCAAAAAACAAAAAAACAAAAAAAACCAACAAAAAACCACAAACAAACAAAACAAAAAAACCCAAATAAACCACAAAAAACCCCAAATAAACCACAAAAAACCAAACAAAAAAACCCAACCAAAAAAACAAAAAAAAACCCCACAAAAAACAAACAAAAAAGCAAAACAAAATACACCTCTGCATTATGCTGCCCCAAATTCTCAGCATTGGAGCCCACCCACCCACTGAGCTCAGAACAAAGCACCAGCCATTTTTTATTAAGTCATTCTCCTCTCAGCAAGGGGACCTGATGTCATTCAGAGCTGCTCTCATGCACGATGTGCAGCCTGGTGAGCACCAGAACCCCACAGCCCCACTGAAATGGTGCTGGCATCCACTGCCACCTCGTGCTGGATGATGGAAATGATCAGAATTACCCTGGCCTTCAAAATCCACCTTCTGCTTTTGGAAATCATCCCAAAATAGAATTTGGGGAATTGGGGAAAGATGAAAAGAAGCTGAATTTGCATTACAGAATGAGTACCAAGAGTGGATGAACCAGTGAAAAACCTCACAGCCCTCCAGTTATCCTGCTGGATGGCACCAGACCTACCAAAGAACACGGGAGCAGAGGGCAAGGCAGACCTGCAGGAAAACCTGAGGGGTGAAATCCCAGCACTCCAGAGACTCTGAGATGAGAACAGCTCTTGGGACCATCCTCTGCAGGCTGCAGCCCAGGCTGGGATGGGGCTGCTGCACCTCCCTGCTGTGTCACAGCTGTGGTACCAACAGGAGAGCAGCAGACACTTGAGTGGCCCAGCACCAGGACCCAAAAAATCCTGTGCAAGAGTTTGTACTGGACAGAGTTGGTGCTTTTAGCCTTTGGCTTTTGCCAGGGCTTCCAGCCATTTCCTTACTGCCACTGCATTTGTCACTGCTTTGCCATTGCTTTTCTGCTATTGCTTTTTTGAGACTGATGTGCTTTGCAATAAGATGTGTTTTGTAATAAATAACCTTTTTAACTATTGGCTGCTTTGCTTATTTAAGATAACCCGATGAAGAAAGAGCCAAGAGCTCAGAGCTGGAGCTTTAGAGCACTGGGGGTCAGAGAACCTCACAGAATCCCTTGCAGGGACAGCCAAGGAGAGCTGGGGGAATCACCAGGGGATGCACAGGCAGGCAGCAAACAAGCTGGCAGAGCTGGTGGAGGGTAAGAAACTCAAACTCTGGTGGGCCAAAGCAAAGACTAAAGCAGCAACTGGAGAGCTCTCCACGTGCATCCACCTGGGAGGGTGTGTGGGGTTGATGTGGCCAGAAATGTTCATTGTGTGCATCCCAGCAATGTGCATTCTGTGCATTCCAGCAATGTGCATTCTGTGTATTCCAGCAATGTGCATTCTGTGCATTCCAGAAATGTGAATTCTGTGTATTCCAGCAATGTGTATTCTGTGTACTCCAGCAATGTTCATTGTGTGCATCCCAGAAATGTTCATTCTGTGCATTCCAGCAATGTGCATTCTATGCATCCCAGCAATGTGAATTCTGTCCCACCTGCTGCAGCCGGGTGGGGCAGTGCCCCTGATCTCCTGGCACATATCTCCTGCTAATGGGCCAGCTTTAAACCAGCTGGGCAATCATCTTTATCTTCCCACAGCCCATCCTCCCTCCAGGAGATATCTCCTGTTCATGGCCACTGAGTCCCAGGGCATGGCTGATAAAATTCCATCATCCCACTGGGAGATGCTGCAGCCAGGGCAGGAGCCAAGCCTTTCCTACCCAGATCAAAACTGAGATTTGGAACACCAGAGCAGCCTTTCCCACTGGATTCCAGAGGAAAACCAGACCTTTCCACATCATCCCTGCACCTTCAGAGGAAACTGCCCCTTCTCCAGGAGCACTGCTCCAGCTGAACCACATCTGCCCCTGCAGGAGGATGCAGCCACCATGGAATGGGACTGCTGCCAACACCCTGACTGCCTGACGGGTGTCAGCTTGGATTCTGACTCTGGCAGTGTTTGGGATTGTTCTGTGTAATACTGCATTTCTAGTTTAATTTTCCCAGTAAAGAACTGTTATTGCTAATGCCCCTATCTTTGCCTGAGAGCCCCTTAATATCAAAATTATAATAATTTGGAGGAGGGGGTTTACATTCTCCATTTCAAAGAGAATCTCCTGCCTTTATTGGCAAACACCTGTCCTTCAAACCAGGACAGAGCATCACTCCACCAACCATGCTCCCTGCCAGAACTCACCCCTGTCCCTACTGCAGAACAGGCACAACACTCACCTCTTCTCCCCTGCTGCCTTGTGTTTTGCCTGCTCCAGTTATCCCACCCAGGAGGGATTTCCAGCAAAACAGATGTCAGAGCAAAATGGACCCTTCAGCTGGACCCTGCTGCTCTCCAAACCCTGAACCTCACTGTGCACACAGCTCCTCCTGCAACCCCATCCACAGTTTTCCTTCTCTCCAAAAGAATTCTTTCCTGCTCCACCTCTTCAGAAAAAATGGTTCTCACTGTTTCCAGCAGCTTTTTCTGGGAACCCTTTCTGTTCTAAATCAATTCTCACACAGGCTGAACACAGGCTCTGAGCATCCTCTGCTGCTCCCCAGCCCTGCACCATCCTCTCCCTCCTCACCCCAATTTCTGGAAATCCAGCAAGATGCAGCTTTTCTGTGCCCAGCCTGAGCCCTCCCAAGCAGGTGCTGGTGCCTGCACTGGTCCCTGAGGAAGCAGCAGGAGGGCTCAGGCAGGAGACTCCTGCAGCCCCCAGACTGACACTCACGTGGGGAGAGTCTTTAGCAGGTTCTCACGCAGCTCCAAAGTCACCAGGTTTGCCAAACTGCAAGAGAAAAGGGAGCAAGAAAGCCAGGTTCACTGGGCAGGGCTTCAGGGCCAGCAGGAGCTGCTCTTCTCCCTTCCCCTGGAGCCACCCCTCTGTCCTGTGCAATGCAGGCATGGGCACACGTGATGGAGATGGGGCACAGAGACAGCAGGATGGCCATGGATCTGGGGACACTGCTCGTGCAGCCACAAGGAACAGGGCTCTGCCCACACTCAGCACAAGGAACACGCTGTCACAACAGGACTGGGCCCTAACAAGTCAAATCCTTCCACGTAGGGGAAGCCAAACCCCACGGGAGAGGCGCTGCACCCCACTGAAGTGCCTAAATCTGGATTTATGCAGCAGCACAAATCTGAATCAGACAGCAGCAGGGAGCCCAGAGCTGCTGGGGAAGGGCAAAGGGGCACTCAGAATGCAGGCAGAGGCTGCATCAGTCCTTCTGTGCCACCAGCACAGCAGGGACAGCAGCTGGGACACAACAGGAGCCTTTGGGGGAAGGTTTTGTACCAAAGCAGGGCTCAGAGGGCTCACACAGCCCCAGGCAGAGCTGCCCTGTCCCTGCAGGTCACTGTCCCCTCCCTGCTGCCACAACAGCCCCATACTCACTTCCCAATGTCCGTGGGGAGGCTCTGCAGGGACACATCGTTCAGGGCCAGGTGGCCCAGGCTCCTCAGCTGGGTGAAGCCCTCAGGAAGCCTGTGGGAACAGGGACAGGACTCCATTAATCCTGGTGCCCAGCACAGAACCCCTTAAACACCCCAATCCTGCCAAAGCCACTCTCATCCCAACTGGCATCAACACGTGGAGAGGAGAACAGGAACCACCACCAAGCCTGGCTGACATCCAGCACAAGTTCTGGGACCAAGCACAGACACCAGCTGTGCAGGTTTGCACACTCAGCTCTGCAGGGCACAAATCCCAGACTGAACCAGCCGTGGGATCATCTACACTGGAGGAAAGGAGAGTGTCACTGCCACCCAGGGACACCAACTGTCACTGCCACCCAGGGACACCAACTGTCACTGCCCACCCAGGGACACCAACTGTCACTGCCCACCCAGGGACAACTGTCACTGCCCACCCAGGGACACCAACTGTCACTGCCCACCCAGGGACACACCAACTGTCACTGCCCACCCAGGGACACCAACTGTCACTGCCCACCCAGGGACACCAAGTGTCACTGCCCACCCAGGGGACACCAACTGTCACTGCCCACCCAGGGACACCAAGTGTCACTGCTCACCCAGGGACACACCAACTGTCACTGCCCACCCAGGGACACCAACTGTCACTGCCCACCCAGGGACACCAAGTGTCACTGCCCACCCAGGGGACACCAACTGTCACTGCCCACCCAGGGACACCAACTGTCACTGCCCACCCAGGGACACCAAGTGTCACTGCCCACCCAGGGGACACCAACTGTCACTGCCCACCCAGGGACACCAACTGTCACTGCCCACCCAGGGACACCAACTGTCACTGCCCACCCAGGGGACACCAACTGTCACTGCCCACCCAGGGACACCAACTGTCACTGCCCACCCAGGGACACACCAACTGTCACTGCCCACCCAGGGACACCAACTGTCACTGCCCACCCAGGGGACACCAACTGTCACTGCCCACCCAGGGACACCAACTGTCACTGCCCACCCAGGGGACACCAACTGTCACTGCCCACCCAGGGACACCAACTGTCACTGCTCACCCAGGGACACCAACTGTCACTGCCCACCCAGGGACACACCAACTGTCACTGCCCACCCAGGGACACCAAATGTCACTGCCCACCCAGGGACACCAAGTGTCACTGCCCACCCAGAGGGACACCAACTGTCACTGCCCACCCAGGGACACCAAGTGTCACTGCCCACCCAGGGGACACCAAGTGTCACTGCCCACCCAGGGGACACCAACTGTCACTGCTCACCCAGGGACACACCAACTGTCACTGCCCACCCAGGGAGACACCAACTGTCACTGCCCACCCAGAGGGACACCAACTGTCACTGCTCACCCAGGGACACCAAGTGTCACTGCCCACCCAGGGGACACCAAGTGTCACTGCCCACCCAGGGGACACCAACTGTCACTGCTCACCCAGGGACACCAACTGTCACTGCCCACCCAGGGACACCAAGTGTCACTGCCCACCCAGAGGGACACCAAATGTCACTGCCCACCCAGGGACACACCAACTGTCACTGCCCACCCAGGGACACACCAACTGTCACTGCCCACCCAGGGACACCAACTGTCACTGCCCACCCAGGGACACCAAATCCAGCCCCAGGACTCCTGGGTATCATGCCAGGGGGTTCAGAAGCACCCAGGGAAGGCAGGGGAACACCCTGCACTCCCACATCGGGCTCCCAAGCATTCCAAGTGCCCAAAAAAGGATCTCTCTGCAGATGACATGCAGCATTCCCCAGCACCAAGCACATCAGAACTGACCCAAGGTGTGCCAGGCACAGGGAAAGGGGAAAAAAGGAAAAAAGGAAAAAAGGGAAAAAAGGAAAAAAGGAAAAAAGGAAAAAGGAAAAAAGGAAAAAAGGAAAAAAAGGAAAAAAGGAAAAAAGGGAAAAAGGAAAAAAGGAAAAAAGGGAAAAAAGGAAAAAGGAAAAAAAAGGAAAAAATGAAAAAAAGGAAAAAAGGGAAAAAAGGGAAAAAGGAAAAAAGGGAAAAAGGAAAAAAAAAAGGAAAAAAGGGAAAAAGGAAACAAAAAAGGAAAAAAGGAAAAAAGGAAAAAAAGAAAAAAGGAAAAAAGGAAAAAAGGAAAAAAGGAAAAAAGGAAAAAAGGAAAAAAGGGAAAAAGGGAAAAAGGGAAAAAAGGGAAAAAGGGAAAAAAGGGAAAAAAGGAAAAAAGGAAAAAAAAGGAAAAAAGGGAAAAAGGGAAAAAAAGGAAAAAAGGAAAAAAGGGAAAAAAAGGAAAAAAGGAAAAAAGGAAAAGTAAAAAAGGAAAGGAAAAGCCCTGGAAGAGGAAATTCCTTTGCTGTAAAGCCCCCTCACCACCCACCCCCAGCTCATCTGAACCCTGAGCCAGAAAAATCTCTGGCAAATAACAGCTGGTGCAGAAGGGCTGCTCATTCCTGTGCTACAGGGATTGTCACCACCAGGGAACTTGTCCCACCCCAGCAGTGGCCAGGACCAGGAGAGGGAGCAGAGGTAAAAATAAAAAAATGAGAACAAAGGGAAGTGGGCACCTGCAGGGACCCCAGCAGCAAGGACACAGTGCCTGAAGGGACAGCTCAGCAAGGCAGGGGAGCCACACTGCATCCCAGATTCATGTCTGGAAAGCTCCAGAGACAGAGCACAGGTCAGGGACTCCTCCCTGGGCACAGCTCTGGGCACTGAGGGAGCAGGGAAACAACCAAACACAGGGTTCAGAGCACACCCTCAGCTCTGAGGAAGAGAGGGGGAAAAGGGGCTAGGAGGGGAAAACAGGACTGAGAGGGGGGCCCAAGAGGGGCTCTGGGTGCAGAGGGGGCATGGAGGTTCTCTTCTGCTCTGCAGCTCAAGCCCACATCCATTCTGGTTTGTGACCAGAGCAAAGGGAGCAAGAAACTCACTGCAGGAGGAGAGAAATTCTCACTGTTAACAGCATCAGAGCAGCTCATCATAGACAGGACCCACGGATGGAGCAACAGCAGATCCCCAAAAACCCAGAGTTCCAGCAGGGGATGGAGCACACACCAGCTCCCCAAAAACCCAAATATGGAGCACACACCAGCTCCCCAAAAACCCAAATATGGAGCACACACCAGCTCCCCAAAACCTCAAATTTCCAGCAGAGCATGGAGCACACACCAGCTCCCAAAAACCCAAATTTCCAGCAGGGCATGGAGCACACACCAGCTCCCCAAAAACCCAAATATGGAGCACACACCAGCTCCTCCCAAAAACCCAAATTTCCAGCAGAGCATGGAGCACACACCAGCTCCCCAAAACCCAAATTTCCAGCAGAGTATGGAGCACACACCAGCTCCCCAAAAACCCAAATGTGGAGCACACACCAGCTCCCCCAAAACCCCAAATTTCCAGCAGGGGATGGAGCACACACCAGCTCCCCAAAAACCCAAATATGGAGCACACACCAGCTCCTCCCAAAAACCCAGAGTTCCAGCAGGGATGGAGCACACACCAGCTCCCCCAAAAACCCAAATTTCCAGCAGAGCATGGAGCACACAGCAGCTCCCCAAAACCCAAATTTCCAGCAGGGGATGGAGCACACACCAGCTCCTCCCAAAAACCCAAATTTCCAGCAGGGCATGGAGCACACACCAGCTCCCCAAAAACCCAAATTTCCAGCAGAGCATGGAGCACACACCAGCTCCCCAAAAACCCAAATTTCCAGCAGAGGATGGAGCACACACCAGCTCCCCAAAAACCCAAATTTCCAGCAGGGGATGGAGCACACACCAGCTCCCCAAAACCCAAATTTCCAGCAGGGGATGGAGCACACACCAGCTCCCCAAAAACCCAAATTTCCAGCAGAGCATGGAGCACACACCAGCTCCCCAACTCCCAAATTTCCCCCTGCCAGCAGAGCAGACACCTGCAGCTCTGTCAGAGGCAGGCCCTGGCTCCCCATGGAAAGAATTCCAAGATGAAAATGAAGAGGAGCCCTGGCAGAATGTGCAGTTTCAGCTCTCCTGGCCAGCTGCACTGATGGGCTGCACATCCATCTCACCTGGAGAGAGGGTTCCCACTGAAGTCTGCGATTTCCAGCGACTTGCAGAATTTGATGCTCTCAGGGATTTCTGGAATGTCTGGAGGACACAGGTGAAAGAAGAGAAGAGAAGAGGGTTTAGGGAGCGGCCAGCAGGGGTGAGAGGCCATGCCCCAGCCCTGGGAAGGCTGCAGGGCTCAGCAGGGCTCTGCTGCCCCCCGGGCTCTGCCCTGCGCTCACCGTTGCGGGAGATGTCCAGCTCCACCAGCTGCATGAAGTTGGCCACCTCGGGGGGAAGCCTCTGGATCTCATTGTCACTCAGGCCCAGCTTGCGTAGGTTCAGCAGCCTGAAGAAGGGCTGGGGCAGAAATGACACAACTGGGTCAGTTTTGGGGGAAAACCCTCTCCTCATTCCAGGAGAAACTCTGATTTTGGCTGCTCCCACCACCCCCATCCCACTGCACCCATCAGGATCCCCCTGGAGGGCTACAGGGGATCAGGGAAAAAGGAAAAAGAGTTTTTACATGAGTTTAGGTTGATCATTCATTGCCCCCGTGCTCTGCTCTCCCCTGCACAGCACACAAAGCAGACATTCCCTGCTCTCCACACCAACAGGGCACTGAAGTCCAGGGGAGTTCACTCTAGAGCAGCTTGCAGCAGAGTTTGTCAGGCAGCTCCAGAAGAGCCAGCAAAGGAGGAACACAAGGGGCTACAGCCCAAAGAGCTGCCCCTGCTGCTGGGGCACATCAGGGACAGATTTGTGCCCTGTGCCAGCTGGGAAGGGCACAGCTGAGCTGTCAGCAGGGCCCCAGTGACACAGAGCTAGAGAAGGCACACAAACTCTTTTCTGGAAACACCACAGCCACAGGAAAGGCGACTGGAAGGGCCCTCCCAACACTGGGCTTTGCACACAGCCCTTCTTGGAGCTGCAGATGGCAAATTCCAGATCCAGCACCCCACTGAACAATGCACTGCAACCATCAGCTGGTGCTGACCACTGCCAGAGGTCAGACCCTGGACAGGATGGGAGCCAGGCCCGGGCTGTTTGCTGCATTTCCTGCACTGGGAACAACAAACAACCACGCTGGGACACTGCAGAAAGCATGAGAGGTGACCAGGAACAAACTCAGACGTGCACAGAACATTTCTAAATGACACCACCCTGGGCAGAGGCAGGAGGGGGCACAGCAGCACAGGAGAGGCAACCCTGGGACACAGACACAGCCAAAAAAGCAGATCAAAGCACAGTGAGCCCTGACCCTCCTCCTGTGCCTGCCCAGGGCTCCCCCTGCACAGGAGCTGCTGGCACAGAGCTCCCAGGACACGGCAGGCACCTCCAGGTGTGGGGCAGAGATCCCCAGGTGTGGGGCAGAGCTCTCCAGGTGTGGGGCAGAGCTCTCCAGGTGTGGGGCAGAGCTCTGCAGAACACTGCAGACACCTCCAGGTATAGGGCAGAGCTCTGCAGGTGTGGGGCAGAGCTCCCCAGGTACCTCCAGGTGTGGGGCAGAGCTCCCCAGGTGTGGGGCAGAGATCCCCAGGTGTGGGGCAGAGATCCCCAGGACACTGCAGGGATCAGGGATGGGCAGCACTGATGGGAAATTCACACTTCTCACATCTTAAAGGACCATAATAATCCTGTACTGAGTGAATAAATGTAAATATATAAATATATAAATAAATAAAAATAAATAAATAAATAAATTTTATATATGTATATGTATATATGTATATATCTGCTGCCACCAGCAGCTCTGTTTAGCTCTGTTTATCAGCTGGGTGAGAAGGAAGTGGGTGAAAGTCTAAATGACAACAAAGGTTCAGGGGAGCAGGGGCTGCGAGACTTGATTTGCTATTGTTTCCTAGAGCCTCCTCCTAATTTTAGAATGCAAGGAAATTCCAGGCTGGAAAATCACCACAGGGACTGAACACCCCCAGCCCAGGACACAGGGCCACACTTCTAAATGACATTTGGAGCAAACAGATTTCAGCACCTTTCTGATAACAAAGTATAAAACAAACACCTTTAACTCTACATACCAGAATTGTGAAAATAAAGGGAACAAACCCAGCTGTGTGCTTCTCCTTTTTTCCAATAAAGGATAATAAAAAGGTTTCTGAGCCCCCCAGCTCTGCCAGGGCTGGGCACAGACACAAGGACACAGGAGCTACACTTGGCAGAATCTGTATTAATAAAATACTGAATAAAATACTGGGATGTGACAGAAAAGTGAAACCAGCCAACAGCCCATCAGTGGCAGCCAGAAAAAATAAACGTGAGAACTGCAGTGTTTTCATGGCTGAGTTCAGGTTGTACTTCTGCCAATATTCTGCAAGATGTGACCAAGAGCTGCAAACACTGTCTGTGACACGAATTTCCAGCTGATCTGGGGACTCAGCTCAGCCCAACAACCCAAAGCACAGGAGATCCACTTGTGGCACTCGAAAACGAGCACAAATTGATTTAAAAATTGTCAAGAACTAAGAGTGAAACCTTGATCACACGTCTCTGGAGACTGGCAATTATCCCTTTTGCTAATCAAAGTTTACCCCAACTCCCAGAGCTGGTTAAGCAAACCCCACACTGAACATCTCCAATAAAAGAAACTCCCCCAACTTCCACATTTTCTGATTTATAAAACAAAACTCCACCACATGTGCTCTCAGTATCCAAAGGAGGAGATTTAAAATAGAAGCTTGAAAATGAAAAAAAGGATAAGCCCAGTCTCTCTCATTTCCTGGCAGCCCAGCACAGAAATATTGCAGCACACAGGAATCCAGAGTCAGCACAGGGAGATTCCAGCACATGGGAATCCAGCAGCTCAGTGTCATGGAAGTTATCACTAACCAAAAAAAAAAAAAAGCAAAAGATCAGGGGGTACCAGTGCAATAGCAGCTGGTGTAACTGGGGTTTTTTTGCAAAAGCCTTTGCAAAGCAGGGTGCATCACAAAGAGATTCTCTGTTGGAGCATGGGAGTATTCACAGGGGAGATAAGGCAGAAAACAGCTACAAAACTGCCCTGCAATTAAACTTCAGGGACAGAAACTCTTCCAGTGCCCAGAGCAGCCACAGTGCAACCAACTGCAAATACATTAAACAGTCATTCATTAGAGTTTGTAAAGAACCATATCCCAAAAGGTAAGAAATGCTCCACAAAATGACAACATTGCAAAAAAAAGGCAGAAAACTGAAAATCGGGCTCTGCAGCAGATTTTCAGATAGAACATCCTCCCTCAGCACCCCCCTGAGAGGGGAACACATTCAAGGGGTTTTGCTAAGTTCTGAAACAAAATTCAGTCACTTCCATCTTTAAAAAAGACAAAAACAACCCAGACCCACGGACTTTCCAGTCAAAAGGGACCGAGACATAATCTGGCACAACATCCTTCCAATCCTTTGCATATCACAGATCCATAATTCACATTTAAAGGTGCTTGGGAGAGCCCCAGCCCAACCCCCTGCCCCAGACAGGGTCAGGTGAGGCCAGAGCAGGTTGGTCAGACCTTTGTCTGGTGAAACCTCCAACCACGGGGCATGGCCCAAAACTCCTCTGGGTCCCCAATAATCATCCTCACAGAGCAGCCAGGGGCTCACAGGCTCTGCAGAAACCATTAAACGCCTCAAACACCCCTTGCTGCTGCCAGCCAAACACTGAGTGTGGCCATTATCACCATGAGACAGAAGCAGCAGAATTTGGGGAGCCCCGGGTGAGCCACGCCCTGCCCAGTGACACCAGAATCACCCCACAGCCACCAGTGACACACAAAAAAGTGACACTCCCCAAAGCTGTCCCTGCCCTGCTGCACGCTGCCCTTGGCACAGAGGGGCTTCTTCCCCCACTGACCTGGAGTGGAGACATCTGGCACTGGGTTCTGACTGGAATTATATGGTGGCACTTTTGGGATGTCAAACCACAGAAAGGACTGGGTGCACAGGTGTGGAGGTTCTCCACCTCTGGTGCTCTAGGGCACTAAACTCCAGAGCTCTTGGCTCCTGCTTCGTTGGGTTCTCTTCTAAATCAGCAAAACACCCAATAGTTAAAAAGGTTATTTGTTACAAAGCACATCTTGTTACAAAGCACATCAGTCTCAACAGGCAATGGCAAAAAGCAATAGGAAAAGCAATGGCAAATGCAGTGGCAATAAGTAAATGGCTGAAAGCACCAACTCTGCCAGTACAAACTCTTATACAGGATTTCCAACAAGCTCAGACACAAACTCAGACCAGCACTCCTTAACCTGTTACAATCCCAGTTTCTGAGCACACCAGGTTACCTATAGAGCTACTCACACAGTCTGTCTGTTCTATCTGAGGAATGTCAGCAATATTCTCACTGCAGCTCTGCTGTGTCTCAGTCCTGTCTGTAACTGTGGCCTGGAGCCTCCACTGCAGATATCAGTGTGTTTCACCTTCACTGGAACTCACTCTGCTCCTCTGGCATTTGAAACCTGTCACTCACTGAAAGCATCAGAGCTCACCCTAAAACTGACTGACTGACTTCTACTCAAACATCTGCTTTGTGTGTGAGTGGGTTAATGTCCTTCAATCCACTCAAAGGCTTTGATTCAATCCCTGCACTCTGATTTCCCTCTGAGGAATTCAGGGATCCCCTGCCTCACTGACTCCAGCAGAAAGGGACCCTCCAGACCACCCAGTGCCACCTTCTCCCCTCCAGCTGAACAGCCCCGAGGCTCCCAGCCCTGCATCACTGCAGAGGGGCTGCAGCCCCCAGCCACCCCTGTGGCCTCCTCTGGACTCGCTCCAACTGGCAGATCCATGCAGGAGTGAGGGAGGATGGAAGCTCCACACAATTATCACAGAGCCTTAGATTCAGAGAACGGCACTGGGCACGAGATAATGAGAGAAAATCCCCAGTGGTCACAGAAGGGTGACACTGGGACAACATGACACAACCCAAGTGGGAGCCTGGTGCAGCCAAGCAGAGCCAGCCTGGCCATTCCCTGCCACAGGAACCTTCCAAAATGAAAAACCAGCCATTCCCTGCCCAGGAACATTCCCACACTGAACACCAGCCATTCCCTGCTCCAGGAACATTCCCACACTGAACACCAGCCATTCCCTGCCCAGGAACATTCCCAAATGGAACACCAGCCATTCCCTGCCACAGGAACCTTCCAAAATGAAAAACCAGCCATTCCTGCCCAGGAACATTCCCAAATGGAACACCAGCCATTCCCTGCCACAGGAACCTTCCAAAATGAAAAACCAGCCATTCCCTGCCCAGGAACATTCCCACACGGAACACCAGCCATTCCCTGCCCCAGGAACATTCCCAAATGGAACACCAGCCATTCCCTGCTCCAGGAACATTCCCACACTGAACACCAGCCATTCCCTGCCCCAGGAACATTCCCACATGGAACACCAGCCATTCCCTGCTCCAGGAACATTCCCAAATGGAACACCAGCCATTCCCTGCCCCAGGAACATTCCCATATGGAACACCAGCCATTCCCTGCTCCAGGAACATTCCCACACTGAACACCAGCCATTCCCTGCCCAGGAACATTCCCATATGGAACACCAGCCATTCCCTGCTCCAGGAACATTCCCACACTGAACACCAGCCATTCCCTGCTCCAGGAACATTCCCACACTGAACACCAGCCATTCCCTGCTCCAGGAACATTCCCACACTGAACACCAGCCATTCCCTGCTCCAGGAACATTCCCATATGGAACACCAGCCATTCCCTGCCCAGGAACATTCCCAAATGGAACACCAGCCATTCCCTGCCCAGGAACATTCCCAAATGGAACACCAGCCATTCCCTGCCCCAGGAACATTCCCATATGGAACACCAGCCATTCCCTGCCCAGGAACATTCCCAAATGGAACACCAGCCATTCCCTGCCCAGGAACATTCCCACACTGAACACCAGCCATTCCCTGCTCCAGGAACATTCCCATATGGAACACCAGCCATTCCCTGCTCCAGGAACATTCCCATATGGAACACCAGCCATTCCCTGCTCCAGGAACATTCCCAAATGGAACACCAGCCATTCCCTGCCCAGGAACATTCCCACACTGAACACCAGCCATTCCCTGCTCCAGGAACATTCCCACACTGAACACCAGCCATTCCTGCTCCAGGAACATTCCCACACTGAACACCAGCCATTCCCTGCTCCAGGAACATTCCCACACTGAACACCAGCCATTCCCTGCTCCAGGAACATTCCCATATGGAACACCAGCCATTCCCTGCTCCAGGAACATTCCCACACTGAACACCAGCCATTCCCTGCTCCAGGAACATTCCCACACTGAACACCAGCCATTCCCTGCTCCAGGAACATTCCCACACTGAACACCAGCCATTCCCTGCTCCAGGAACATTCCCAAATGGAACACCAGCCATTCACTGCCCAGGAACATTCCCACACTGAACACCAGCCATTCCCTGCTCCAGAAACATTCCCAAATGGAACACCAGCCATTCCCTGCTCCAGGAACATTCCCAAATGGAACACCAGCCATTCCCTGCTCCAGGAACATTCCCACACTGAACACCAGCCATTCCCTGCTCCAGGAACATTCCCACAGGGAACACCAGCCATTCCCTGAGCCAGGAACATTCCCATATGGAACACCAGCCATTCCCTGCTCCAGGAACATTCCCACACTGAACACCAGCCATTCCCTGCTCCAGGAACATTCCCACAGGGAACACCAGCCATTCCCTGCTCCAGGAACATTCCCACAGGGAACACCAGCCATTCCCTGAGCCAGGAACATTCCCATATGGAACACCAGCCATTCCCTGCTCCAGGAACATTCCCACACTGAACACCAGCCATTCCCTGCCCCAGGAACATTCCCATATGGAACACCAGCCATTCCCTGCCCCAGGAACATTCCCAAATGGAACACCAGCCATTCCCTGCTCCCCATGAGAGCCCAGTCCTGCTCCAGGAAGATTCCCACACCATGCTGGGATCCCGGGTTACCCAGAGAAGCAGGAACTGGCTCAGCAGGTTTGGGAACCCAGAGCAGAGCTGCCAGGCACGGCCACAAAGCAGGGCAGGGTCTGGAGAGCAGACAGCTCCAAAACTGCAGAGCTGCACGGGGATGAAGGACACAGAGTCAGGTACAGCAGAGCTCCAAAAGGAAATCTGCAGCACAGAGATCCTGCAGGTCCAGGGAGGGGTCCTGGAAGGGACACAGGGGCAGGTAAAGCAGATCCTGGAAGGGACACAGGGGCAGGTAAAGCAGATCCTGGAAGGGACACAGGGCAGGTCCAGCAGATCCTGGAAGGGACACAGGGGCAGGTAAAGCAGATCCAGGGAGGGACACAGGGCAGGTAAAGCAGATCCTGGAAGGGACACAGGGCAGGTAAAGCAGATCCTGGAAGGGACACAGGGGCAGGTAAAGCAGATCCAGGGAGGGACACAGGGGCAGGTAAAGCAGATCCAGGGAGGGACACAGGGCAGGTAAAGCAGATCCTGGAAGGGACACAGGGGCAGGTAAAGCAGATCCAGGGAGGGACACAGGGGCAGGTAAAGCAGATCCTGGGAGGGACACAGGGCAGGTAAAGCAGATCCTGGAAGGGACACAGGGGCAGGTAGAGCAGATCCTGGAAGGGACACAGGGGCAGGTAAAGCAGATCCTGGAAGGGACACAGGGGCAGGTCCAGCAGATCCTGGAAGGGACACGGGGCAGGTAAAGCAGATCCAGGGAGGGGCTGAGGCTGGAAAGGACCTGTTAAGGCCAGGCAACCCAACCTGTGCTCAGAGATAGGTCAGCTACAGGGCAGTGTGTGCCTGCACAGCAATGTCTTGTGATGTACACACACAGCAGCCACACACACACATGGGACATGGACACACAGCAGAGGCAGATCTGACATTGATACACACAGCAGAGGCACATGGCACATGGACACACACAGCAGAACCCCAGAAGGCCTCCTAAGCCCCTTCTCTGTCTTTAAGGAACCATCTGGAGCAGATTCCATGCCCTGTGTGCCCTGACCAAGCCTTCAAGTGTTTCTCCAGCTGATGTGCCATGTCTGTGCAGCTCCCAGCAATGGTGCTGAGGCTGCAGCAGAGCCCCAGGACACCACAAAGGGTTGCTGGAGCTGTGGGGTGATCTGAGAGAACCCCAGTGTCCAGTGATGCTGGAATTCAGACACCACCCCCGTGTCTCCCTCCTCCCTGGTCCGCCCCCTGCTCACTTATTCAGCCAGACCAAGAGGTGGAAAATGAAAATAAAGAGAAAGCACAATGCATAAAAGGCTCAGGACAAACCCTCTGAGCCAGCACTCAGCTATGCCATTTCCCAGAAACAGCAAAATCCCAAGGGCAGGGCTGGAGAGACAAGGCAGGATTAGGGATAGGGGGCAGCCAGGCTCCTGTCTGACATTCTGGGTCACTGTGTGGGGTTGATGTGGCCAGAAATGTGCATTGTGTGTATCCCAGAAATGTGACTCCTGTGCATTCCAGAAATGTGTATTCTGTGCATTCCAGAAATTTGGATTCTGTCCCATCTGTTAAACCAGGTGTGGCAGTGATTCCTTATCTCTGTGGGAGATATCTCCTGCTAATGGGCCATCTTTAAACCAGCTGGGGCAGTGCCCCTGATCTCCTGGCACATATCTCCTGCTCATGGGCCAGCTTTAAACCAGCTGGGCAATCATCTTTATCTTCCCACAGCCCATCCTCCCTCCAGGAGATATCTCCTGTTCATGGCCAGTGAGTCCCAGTGCATGGCTGATAAAATTCCATCATCCCACTGGGAGATGCTGCAGCCAGGGCAGGAGCCAAGCCTTTCCTACCCAGATCAAAACTGAGATTTGGAACACCAGAGCAGCCTTTCCCACTGGATTCCAGAGGAAAACCAGACCTTTCCACATCATCCCTGCACCTTCAGAGGAAACTGCCCCTTCTCCAGGAGCACTGCTCCAGCTGAACCACATCTGCCACTCCAGGAGGATGCAGCCACCATGGAATGGGACTGCTGCCAACACCCTGACTGCCTGACGGGTGTCAGCTTGGATTCTGACTCTGGCAGGGTTTGGGATTGTTCTGTGTAATACTGCATTGCTATTTTAATTTTCCTAGTAAAGACCTGTTATTCCTAATTCCCATATCTTTGCCTGAGAACCCCTTAATTTCAAAATTATAATAATTTGGAGGAGGGGTTTGCATTCTCCATTTCAAAGAGAAGCTTCTGCCTTTATTGGCAGACACCTGTCCTGCAAACCAGGACAACTGCCAAGGAGAGACAGAAAGTGTTCGGGGCCTGGAAAACACCAACTGTGTCTGCACGTGGACTGAACCCTCCCAGGTCAGAATCACGGCTCTTTCCCAAACCTTTGTCTTCCTGAGCCATTAAAAAGGGTTTGTGCCAGCTCCAGCTCTCTCCTTCACCGTCCAGTGCCACCCCTGCCCAGTGCCACTCCTGCCCAGTGCCACCATTGCCCAGTGCCACCCCTGCCCAGTGCCACCACTGCCCAGTGCCACCCCTGCCCAGTGCCACCATTGCCCAGTGCCACCATTGCCCGGTGCCACCATTGCCCGGTGCCACCATTGCCCAGTGCCACCCCTGCCCAGTGCCACCACTGCCCAGTGCCACCCCTGCCCAGTGCCACCACTGCCCAGTGCCACCATTGCCCAGTGTCACCATTGCCCAGTGCCACCCCTGCCCGGTGCCACCCCTGCCCGGTGCCACCATTGCCCAGTGCCACCATTGCCCAGTGTCACCATTGCCCAGTGCCACCCCTGCCCAGTGCCACCCCTGCCCAGTGCCACCCCTGCCCAGTGCCACCATTGCCCAGTGCCACCATTGCCCGGTGCCACCATTGCCCAGTGCCACCCCTGCCCAGTGCCACCCCTGCCCAGTGCCACCATTGCCCAGTGCCACCATTGCCCAGTGCCATCCCTGCCCAGTGCCACCACTGCCCAGTGCCACCATTGCCCAGTGCCACCATTGCCCAGTGCCACCATTGCCCAGTGCCATCCCTGCCCAGTGCCACCATTGCCCAGTGCCACCCCTGCCCAGTGCCACCATTGCCCAGTGCCACCCCTGCCCAGTGCCACCCCCTGCCCAGTGCCACCCCTGCCCAGTGCCACCATTGCCCAGTGCCACCCCTGCCCAGTGCCACCATTGCCCAGTGCCACCATTGCCCAGTGCCACCATTGCCCAGTGCCACCCCTGCCCAGTGCCACCATAGCCCAGTGCCACCCCTGCCCAGTGCCACCCCTGCCCAGTGCCACCATTGCCCAGTGCCACCCCTGCCCAGTGCCACCCCTGCCCAGTGCCACCATTGCCCAGTGCCACCATCGCCCAGTGCCACCATCGCCCAGTGCCACCATCGCCCAGTGCCACCCCTGCCCAGTGCCACCCCTGCCCAGTGCCACCCCTGCCCAGTGCCACCATTGCCCAGTGCCACCCCTGCCCAGTGCCACCCCTGCCCAGTGCCACCATTGCCCAGTGCCACCACTGCCCAGTGCCACCATTGCCCGGTGCCACCCCTGCCCAGTGCCACCCCTGCCCAGTGCCACCCCTGCCCGGTGCCACCATTGCCCGGTGCCACCATTGCCCAGTGCCACCCCTGCCCGGTGCCACCCCTGCCCAGTGCCACCATTGCCCAGTGCCACCATTGCCCAGTGCCACCATTGCCCAGTGCCACCCCTGCCCAGTGCCACCATAGCCCAGTGCCACCCCTGCCCAGTGCCACCCCTGCCCAGTGCCACCATTGCCCAGTGCCACCCCTGCCCAGTGCCACCCCTGCCCAGTGCCACCATTGCCCAGTGCCACCATTGCCCGGTGCCACCCCTGCCCAGTGCCACCCCTGCCCAGTGCCACCATTGCCCAGTGCCACCATTGCCCGGTGCCACCCCTGCCCAGTGCCACCCCTGCCCAGTGCCACCCCTGCCCAGTGCCACCATTGCCCAGTGCCACCATTGCCCAGTGCCACCCCTGCCCAGTGCCACCCCTGCCCAGTGCCACCATTGCCCAGTGCCACCCCTGCCCAGTGCCACCCCTGCCCAGTGCCACCATTGCCCAGTGCCACCACTGCCCAGTGCCACCCCTGCCCGGTGCCACCCCTGCCCAGTGCCACCATTGCCCAGTGCCACCCCTGCCCAGTGCCACCATTGCCCAGTGCCACCCCTGCCCAGTGCCACCCCTGCCCAGTGCCACCATTGCCCAGTGCCACCATTGCCCAGTGCCACCCCTGCCCAGTGCCACCATTGCCCAGTGCCACCATTGCCCAGTGCCACCCCTGCCCAGTGCCACCATAGCCCAGTGCCACCACTGCCCAGTGCCACCCTGCCCAGTGCCACCACTGCCCAGTGCCACCACTGCCCAGTGCCACCATTGCCCAGTGCCACCCCTGCCCAGTGCCACCACTGCCCAGTGCCACCATTGCCCAGTGCCACCCCTGCCCAGTGCCACCATTGCCCAGTGCCACCATTGCCCAGTGCCACCCCTGCCCAGTGCCACCATTGCCCAGTGCCACCATTGCCCAGTGCCACCCCTGCCCAGTGCCACCCCTGCCCAGTGCCACCACTGCCCAGTGCCACCCCTGCTCAGTGCCACCCCTGCCCAGTGCCACCCCTGCCCAGTGCCACCATTGCCCAGTGCCACCATTGCCCAGTGCCACCCCTGCCCAGTGCCACCCCTGCCCAGTGCCACCATTGCCCAGTGCCACCCCTGCCCAGTGCCACCCCTGCCGTGGGGACATTGCTCCCCTCAGCCAGGCAGGTTCCAGTGCAACACTCAGAACCTCTCCAGGTGACAAACAGCAGCACTTCTGCAGAATGTGTCAGGAGGAGCCAGACATCAGGTTAAATACACAGCCACCACAATCTCACACTCAGGCCAGTGGCTCTGAAAGCAGGTGGGGAAAATCCTCTGAAATCAGAACAAACACTTGGCTCTGGAATGGGACAGACACTGCTTCTGCAGCCAAAACCAGCCTGGTCCCTGCCCAAACAGCAGAGCTCAGACACCTCCTCTTCCTCAAGAACCACCTGTGACAACCCAGGCTGTCCTGAGCCAGCAGAGCTGGCAGCAGGTGATTTTCCCTGGAGCAAGCACCCCAGCAGTGCTGCTGTGTGATGGAAAACTCCAACACGAGCTGAGGGGCTCCAAGGCAGAGGTTTAGCCCTTCCAACCCTGGAAATGTTCATGCTAAAGCTCTTCTCACCTCTCATTTCCCTTCAGAGAATTTCAGGTGCACCTGTCCAGCCCTGCTGGAACAGCCCCTGCCCCCAGCAGGACAGCACATGTTTAATGAAAGGCAGGATCAGACAGTGCAGCAGGAAAATAATTACAATTCTCCTTGTGGCTCATGAGCAAGAGGGGCTGCTTGCCATGGCACCGTGGGCTGGGCTCCTGGGTGGGTTCTGTGCTTGTCACCAGGCTGGGTGAGCAAACCCAGGAGACACCTTTCCCTACAGGGACAAACCAGGAGGGCAGTGGTTATTCCCAGTTCAAGAGGAATCCCTGAAACTGCTGAGGATTACTGAGTTAACACGAGGAGAGGTCAGAGCTCTCACACTCCGAGAGGTGGGAACACCTCACTGGGAACTGCCCAGCCCCAGGGGCCACCCTGGTGCCACCACAGCCACCCCCAGGTGTGACACACCTGGGCAGGGGGGAACAACTCCCCAGGAATGGGTACAGAACACCTGCCCCCAACAGCAGGTCCTGCCAGCTGTGTCCCACCCCGCAGGTGTTTCTTTCTGCCAGGTCCTGAACCAGCTCCAGGTCACCAACACCTGAAAGGTGACAACTCAGAGGAGTCCCAGAGAGACCCCGACACGCCAGGCACACCCAGGCTGCAGGGGACACAGAGGGGACAGGAGGAGGGGACACACGGCAGGAGGGGGGACACATGGCACCAGGGGACACACTGCAGGAGGGGGGACACACGGCAGGAGGGGGACACACTGCAGGAGGGGGACACACAGCACACATGGCACCAGAGGGGGACACACAGCACTGGGGGGGCACACACGGCACGAGGGGACACATGGCACCAGAGGGGGACACATTGCCAGGCAGGGGACACAGGACACATGGCACTGGGGGACACGGGGACACACAGCACCAGGGGACACGGGGGACACACAGCACCAGGGGACACAGGGGACACATGGCACTGGGGGACACATGGCGGACGGAGGGTCCCAGGCAGGCAGGCCAGGGGCACAGAGGGCACAGAGGGCACAGAGGGCACAGAGGGCACAGAGGGCAGGGAGCAGCAGTGGCCCCACGCCCCAGACACCCCAGAGCACTGCAGAGCATTGCAGAGCATTGCAGAGCAGTGCAGAGCAGTGCAGAGCATTGCATTGCAGAACATTTGCATTGCAGAGCATTGCATTGCAGAGCACAGCAGAGCAGAGCATTGCAGAGCATTGCAGAGCACAGCATTGCATTGCAGAACATTTGCATTACAGAACACTCGCACTGCAGAGCAGAGCACAGCATTGCATTGCAGAACATTTGCATTGCAGAGCATTGCAGAACATTGCAGAGCACAGCATTGCATTGCAGAACATTTGCATTACAGAACACTTGCATTGCAGAACATTTGCATTGCAGAACACTTGCATTACAGAACATTGCACTGCAGAGCAGAGCAGTGCAGTGCAGAGCACTGCAGAGCATTGCAGAACATTTGCATTGCAGAACACTTGCATTGCAGAACACTCGCACTGCAGAGCAGAGCAGCACTGCCCTCCCCGCAGCCGGCGGATTTCCGACTATTTAACCCGGATGGGACCCTGAGGAATGCACTGCGAATGCACAAAAACACTCGAGTGCTGGGAGTGCATTCCAGCCCAGACAAAGGGAGCCCAGGCAGCCAAGGGCTCAGCAGCTGCTGCTGGGCAGGGCTGAGGAATGTGTCCCCTCCAGAGGGGGGACAGCTGGCACAGCCCCCCAGAGCCACCAGCAAGGGACCCCTGCCCCAGGAGCTGGAGTCAGTGAGGCAGGGGATCCCTGAATTCCTCAGAGGGAAATCAGAGTGCAGGGATTGAATCAAAGCCTTTAAATAAATTGAAGTACATTAACCCACTCACACACAAAGCAGATGTTTGAGTAGAAGTCAGTCAGTCAGTTTTAGGGTGAGCTCTGATGCTTTCAGTGAGTGACAGGTTTCAAATGCCAGAGGAGCAGAGTGAGTTCCAGTGAAGGTGAAACACACTGATATCTGCAGTGGGGGCTCCAGGCCACAGTTACAGACAGGACTGAGACACAGCAGAGCTGCAGTGAGAATATTGCTGACATTTCTCAGATAGAACAGACAGACTGTGTGAGTAGCTCTATAGGTAACCTGGTGTGCTCAGAAACTGGGATTGTAACAGGTTAAGGAGTGGTGGTCTGAGTTTGTGTCTGAGCTTGCTGGAAATCCTGTATAAGAGTTTGTACTGGCAGAGTTGGTGCTTTCAGCCATTGTGGCTTTTTAGCCATTCTGGCTTCTAGCCATTTGCTGATTGCTGCTGCTTTGCCATTGCTTTGCCATTGCCTGTTGAGACTGATGTGCTTTGCAATAAGATGTGTTTTGTAATAAATAACCTTTTAACCATCAGCTGCTTTGCTTATTTAAGATAACCTGACAAAGTAGGAGCCAAGAGCTCAGAGCTGGTGCCTGAGAGCACCAGAGGTCAGAAAGAACCTCCACACCCAGGGGCAACAGCAAACCAAACCTGGCCCCAGAAGGGCCATCCCGAGCCAGAGTTAAGCCCAGACACCACAATTAGCATCACACTGCTGTGGGGGCCTGGGAAGTGATGGATGCTGATCTGGGCACAGCAGCAATGGCTCTGTGTGAACAGAGGGGCTCTGACCCCAACCCAGCACTCAGAGCCCCCACCTGGCTCTGAGCTGTGGGATGGGGAGGTTGGAAGGACCAGAACTCCCTGTGGCAGGCACAGGGCACTTCCCACTGAAAAACTGGAATATATGAGATAATCACTGGAATATATGAGATAATCACTGGAATATGTGACACAATCACTGGAATATGTGACACAATCACTGGAATATATGAGATAATCACTGGAATATGTGACACAATCACTGGAATATGTGACACAATCACTGGAATATGTGACATAATCACTGGAATATATGAAACAATCACTGGGATATATGAGATAATCACTGGAATATGTGACACAATCACTGGAATATGTGACACAATCACTGGAATATGTGACATAATCACTGGAATATATGAAACAATCACTGGGATATATGAGATAATCACTGGGATATATGAGATAATCACTGGAATATGTGACATAATCACTGGAATATATGAAACAATCACTGGAATATGTGACACAATCACTGGAATATATGAAACAATCACTGGAATATGTGACACAATCACTGGAATATATGAAACAATCACTGGAATATGTGACACAATCACTGGAATGTATGAGATAATCACTGGAATATGTGACATAATCACTGGAATATATGATATAATCACTGGAATATGTGACACAATCACTGGATATGTGACAATCACAGCAATTAGTGCTGTGGTTCAGTTGACAAAATGATGCTCAGTCAAAGGCAGGTCTTTTCCAACCCCAATGATTCTGTGACCCGGCTGCAAAGTCATTAATCTGGATTCACCTGAGCATCCTGGTGAAGCAGCCAAAGCCAGCACCCTGCAGGTGCTGCCCAAGGACCTCTGCCCCACGTTCAGGAATCCCACCAGGCCCCCCTGCACACCAGCACCTCAGGAACACCCCCTCCCATTCAAACAAGGGCCAACATCCACTTCTAAACCATCCTCTCAGCACAGAAGGGTCAGCTGGCAGCTACAGAAGTAACTGACTGATCTATGTCACAGCTATTAGTAAAGGGAAAAATGCCAAAAGTTGTGCTCTACAATAACCTGCTGCAATTGTTTCCAATCTGATTGTGTCTTCCTGATGTAGAAATCCTTAATAGGCTTATCAAACAGATACATCTCCATAAAACAACCAAAAAACCCAACAAACCAGGTCTAACCCTGAGACCAGGAATCCCAGACAAGGCAATGAGACCAATAACTGGTGCAAAGTGGGGGGCTCGGTGGCAGCCTGTACCCTTGGGGTGCAGGGAGGCACATCTGGAGAGTTAAGTGTTCCTGTGTGGAAGGACACAGACCCAAACATCCCCTCTGAGCAGGAAGAGGATGAGGAAGGGGCTGGAGGAGCTGCCAGGGGAGCAGCTCAGACATACACCAGCAAATGGCCTGAGCCAGGAATGGAAGGAGTCAGAGGTGCTGGGATGCCACATCCCCCTGCCCAGCACACAGCATCCCTCCCACCCACCACCAGGGAGGTGGCAAAACAGGGCTCCAAAATGCAGGAGACACACAGAGCAGGTCAGAGGGGAGAGGTGAACCCAGCCCTGCCTCCACCTCCAGCCATCAGTGAACCAATCCTTCCTGGCAGAAGGGAACTGGAGACACCAGGGAGGAGCAGGCAGGGCCCCTGCAATGCTGCATCAGGCTTCAGAGAGCATTGGGAACACCAGGAGGGATGGAGAACACACACAGGGAACCAGCACCGGGCTGGGAACTCACACAGGGACACTGGGAACCCACAGAGGGACACTGGGAACCCACACAGGGAACCAGCACCGGGCTGGGAACCCACAGAGGGACACTGGGAACCCACACAGGGAACCAGCACTGGGCTGGGAACCCACAGAGGGACACTGGGACTTAGCTGGGAACTCACACAGGGAACCAGCACCGGGCTGGGGACTCACACAGGGACACTGGGGAACTCACACAGGACACTGGGAACCCACAGAGGGACACTGGGAACCCACACAGGAACCAGCACCAGGCTGGGAACCCACAGAGGGACACTGGGAACCCACAGAGGGACACTGGGATAGAGCTGGGAACTCACACAGGGACACTGGGAACTCACACAGGGACACTGGGAACTCACACAGGGACACTGGGAACCCACAGAGGGACACTGGGAACCCACAGAGGGACACTGGGATAGAGCTGGGAACTCACACAGGAACCAGCACCGGGCTGGGGAACCCACAGAGGAACCAGCACTGGGCTGGGAACTCACACAGGGACACTGGGAACTCACACAGGGACACTGGGACTGAGCTGGGAACTCACACAGGGACACTGGGGAACTCACACAGGGAACCAGCACCGGGCTGGGAACTCACACAGGGAACCAGCACTGGGCTGGGAACTCATAAAGGGACACTGGGACACAGCTGGGAACCCACACAGGAACCAGCACCGGGCTGGGAACTCACAGAGGGACACTGGGAGTGAACTGGGAACTCACAGAGGGACACTGGGAGTGAACTGGGAACCCACAGAGGGACACTGGGAGTGAACTGGGAACCCACAGAGGGACACTGGGAACCCACACAGGGAACCAGCACCGGGCTGGGAACCCACAGAGGACACTGGGATAGAGCTGGGGACTCACACAGGGACACTGGGACTGAACTGGGGACTCACACAGGGACACTGGGGGCTCACACAGGGACACTGGGACTGAACTGGGACTCCCACAGGGACACTGGGACTGAACTGGGGACTCACACAGGGACACTGGGAACTCACAGAGGGACACTGGGACTGAACTGGGAACTCACACAGGGACACTGGGGACTCACACAGGGACACTGGGAGTGAACTGGCACTCCCACAGGGACACTGGGACTGAGCTGGGACTCACACAGGGACACTGGGACTGAACTGGGACTCCCACAGGGACACTGGGGACTCCCACAGGGACACTGGGACTGAACTGGGACTCCCACAGGGACACTGGGGACTCCCACAGGGACACTGGGACTGAACTGGGACTCCCACAGGGACACTGGGGACTCCCACAGGGACACTGGGACTGAACTGGGGACTCCCACAGGGACACTGGGGACTCCACAGGGACACTGGGACTGAACTGGGACTCCCACAGGGACACTGGGGACTCCCACAGGGACACTGGGACTGAACTGGGGACTCCCACAGGGACACTGGGGACTCCCACAGGGACACTGGGATAGAGCTGGGGACTCACACAGGGACACTGGGGACTCCCACAGGGACACTGGGACTGAACTGGGACTCCCACAGGGACACTGGGACTGAACTGGGACTCCCACAGGGACACTGGCACCGAGCAGCAGCAGGAGCCCCAAAGGGCCAAAGCCAAACCCCAGCTGCAGCCTTGCACCCCCAGACAGGGCAGGGGTTACAGCCCCCAGCACAGACCTGCAGGGAGGTTTAGAACCAGGTAAAGACAGGGCAGGGGCTTCCACTGGTGACCCCCTGCAGGTACCAAACCATGGCCACCTGAACTTTCATGAACTTTCACTGCACTAAACCTCTCTGCTGCCCTGTTCCATTCCCCTGAACCTCCTCCAGGACCCGAGCTGCTGGGGAGACAGGCTGAGCAGCACACCCTCACCTGTCCCATCCAGAGCTGGACACCTCAGAGCTCAAGAACTGGATGTTAATTAGCATTATATTATATAAAATAATATATCAAAATAATAACATATTATAAAATAAAATAATATATATAATACAGTATATATTATAAATACTATATCATTATATTATCTATTAATCAATATATCATATATAATCGATATAATAGAATGTAATATAACATAATAATATATAATAAATAAAATAATATATTATATAAAATAATTATTTATATGTAATGTATATATAATATTGTGTATTATATATGTGCATGTATTATATATGTGTTTATAATATCTATTATATTTACATATTATATATAATATTATGTAATATATACATATATGTATATATTATATATACTATATATAATATTATGTATTACATATGTGTATCTATAATATTATGTAATTATTATATATTTATTTTATATATCTAAAATAATTATTATTATTACAGTTCCCTTCCATAGACCTCAAGTGCAAAATCCACCTGTGCACCTCTTCCCTGCCCTCTGCATGCACAAGATTGTACATCCAAGAGCTCTGTCAGCTCTTTTCTCCAGGGCTGAGCTCGTTCTTGGCTGCTGCCCCCCAGCACAGATCCCACTGTCACCAGGGGAGGTGGCTGGGCAGCAGCAACCCAGAATATTTGGATTTTGGAGAGACAGATCCAGCTGTGCATGAACCCAGGGAGCACGGAGAGCCAGGCCAGCCCACCAGCAGCAGGTGAAACCAGTTTGCTGGCTGGTTTTGTTAAACAAATGCAGCTGCTGGGACGGCAAGAAGCACCTTTAGAGAGAGGGGGTGCCCAGAGCACACCAAACCCTGGCAGGCTGCACACAGAGCCACGGAGGATTCCCAGGAGAGGCTGTAACACAGAGACCACAAGGAGAAGCTTCAGTCCTCATGGAAGTAAATAAACCCAAGATCCTCCCTACAGCACTGGGATGCCAGGAAATTAAAAGCTGCTCTTAATTAGCTGTGCAAGGCCCCATTTTTGCTTTGGGAAAGTGACAGCTGCAGCCTGGAGCTGCACATGGAGCTGCACAGGGATCCAGTGGGATCCTGGAGCTGCACAGGGATCCAGTGGGATCCTGGAGCTGCACATGGAGCTGCACAGGGATCCAGTGGGGTCCTGGCTCTGTCTCTGGAGCTGCACAGGGATCCAGTGGGATCCTGGAGCTGCACATGGAGCTGCACTGGGATCCAGTGGGGTCCTGGAGCTGCACAGGGATCCAGTGGGGTCCTGGCTCCATCCTGGAGCTGCACAGGGATCCAGTGGGATCCTGGAGCTGCGCAGGGATCCAGTGGGATCACTGGGACACTCCTGCCCCAGCCCATGGCAGCCACAGGAGGAGCTGCTGAAGCCCAGCCAGCTCCAAAGGGCTTTGCCATGATGCAAAAGGCAACAAGCCCAGGCAGGGAAGGCCCTGCCCTGGACAGAAACGGGCTCCTCTCCCCGTGTGTGTCTGCCACCATCTGCAGAGCAAGTGGAAATCAGCTCCCTGGGCAGTGAGAGGAGGGATTTCTGCCCTGGGCTCAGTTTATCATGCCAGCTGCAGCAGGAAAAAGCAAAGCAGGGGAACTGCAGCCCCTGCATTAGAAATGCCTGGGGGTTCCTCCTCAGCACCAGCACCAAAACCCTTGGGACCACAGCCAGACTTTGGGATTGCCTCAGCCCCAGACCCTTCCAGCCCCCAGCAGCCTGTCCCTGTGCACGCTCCTGCTGACACACCACAGCTCTGAGCTCTCCTCCCTCTGCACAGACTTGTTCAGCATTTCAGCTCCACCCTCTCATCCTCCTACACCAGCTCCTGCCAGCTCTGCTCCACCCAGGTTTCCTCCAGCCTCCCCAAATCCAAACTGGAGCACTCCTCCAAAAGCACACCAAGAGCCTCTGGGTCCTTCTGGGCTGTGACCAGCTCTGGGTGCTCCAAATTCCAGGCTGTGCTCATTCCTTCCTGGTGAGACCTGTGCCTCTCAAGTGCTCCTGGAGTGGCCTGCATGACTTGGGTGTGACACAGTGATTTAGGCAGCTGTGCTTCCAAAACCCACTGCCAGTGCAGGACCTGCTCTCCACCTGCTCCTACCACTCTCTGTAAGACAGGCAGAGCAGAAGTCAGCAGGGAGCAAGCCATTTCCACCTCTGGAATTCAGACACACTCCTGGAAAACACAGGCAACTTATCAAAGGAATTTATCCTTTTCCATTAAATCACGTTTAATTGCAAATCCCTGCAAAGGGGCAGCAGATGCTCCCACACAGATTTAATCTATCCCTCCAAACTGCCCAAGCAGAGCCATCCTAAGGGGAAATTTAGGCACAAGACAGGCAAGTTTCTACAAAAGACACAGGTGACAAAGAAGAAAGAGCAGAGAGAAGAGGAGCTGGCACTGCAGGATGGAGAGAAGCACAGGCTGACTCCAGCAGCTGGGAAGGGAGAAGTGAGGAGAGCACAGCAGAGTCACTCAGCAATCCCAGGAGATGGGCAGAGCATCCCCTGGGATCTGGAGCACAGCAGCAGCACAAAGGGCACTGGAAATGCTGCAGAGGAAAACGGTGCCACAGGAAGAGCAAGAGATCCCACGTTTCTGGCAGAGGTGAAGTAAGGACACAGAAAAGCCTGTCTGAAACACCCAGCTGCTGCTGGGTAAGACATCTCTGAGGAGGAGCCACATGAACTCAGGCATTTTCAAGAGAGCTGCTTTCCAAAAGAGACCTTTCCAAAAAGGTCTTTCCTGTTTGGAAAGGTGGCTTTCCAAAAATCACCTCCACTTTAGGGAAGTCTTCCCTCAAACACAAACTGTGCTGTGCACACCCTCTCATCCCACTTTTCTGGCAGATCTTCACAGGCACATCTGTGTCCCTCAGACCTTCTCCCAGGGAACATGTGCAGCCCCATTCTGCTCCTTCTCCACCTCCCCTCATGGTAACACAAACCCTCCTCCCAGGGTGTCCTTCCCAAAAAAGCCCTGTTCCCTTGAAGGGCTCCTCACCTGGAAAACATCCCCCTGACCCCACCAAAGCTTTCCCACCACCATGCTCCAGGGACAGCGCGTGCCTAAACCCAGTGTTCCCACCTCCCCCTTCCTGGTGGAAGGGCAGTTTATTCCAAATTTTCATCCACACACAGATTCCTGCTTCTGCCTTAGGTTTGTGTCCCTACCAAACAGGAATATCCTCAGAAAATGCCCTTCCTGCAGTGACCTTTGTGCCTGGGACCAAACACACCCTGGCACAGCCCGGGGAAGCACTGTGAACACAAACCTAGGGTGGCTCAAACCTGCTTCCTTGTTCCACCACCTGCAGATTTCCTCCTCCTCCTACTGGGCATGGCCACAGAAAAGCCTCGGCAGCCCCAGACAGGAGCTGAGAGGGAAAAATGTGAGTACAGCAAGTCCAAAGGCAAACTCCCTCCAAGGCTCTCCCAGGACACACAAATGTCGCTGCAGACACTGCAGACACTGCAAACACACAAATGTCTCTGCAGATCTCATTTTGGTTGTTTTCTCCACTTCTCTCCTGAGCTCATGTTAACTCACAGCACTGCTATGTCATGTGCCAAGTGGTTCTGCAGCTCAGTTAAACTGCATTTTACAAAAAGAATTATTTCATGTGCTCTGAACTGAGCCCGTTTTGGCTTCACTCCATGCTCCCCTGCAGCAGCAGCGGTCACTTGCTCCCTGTCCAGTCTCCCAGGCCATCACTTACACTCTGCCATGGGATGGGGAATGGTTCAGTGCCTCTCCCAGAGCGATGGAGACACCCTGAACACCTCCACCTGCCTTGTGCAAGAGCTGTGACACACTGGCTCTGTCACACCCTCGGCTGCTGCCCTTCCTCTGTCCATCTCCTGAGGGCAGGGCACCAGGATTTCATCCTGTTCTGCCCAACCTGTTCTTCTAAAAACTCTTTGCCACAAGACTCCAAGAGGGGAACTCACACCCAGAGGAGGCTGTGAGCCCAGGCCAGGTGATGGCAAGAACTCTGACGCTCCGAGCCGAGCAGATGCCACAGCTCTGGGAAACAGGAGCTCTTTGGGGGACTCAGGGGGCCACTGAGGGCCTGCACACAGCACCTGCAACCACAGGCAGGATTGCATCCACACCACTGCAGGCAGGATTGCATCCACACCACTGCAGGCAGGATTGCATCCACACCACTGCAGGCAGGATTGCATCTACACCACTGCAGGCAGGATTGCATCTACACCACTGCAGGCAGGATTGAATGCACATCATAATATGCAGGGTTGCATCCACACCACTGCAGGCAGGATTGCAACCACACCACTGCAGGCAGGGTTGAGGCTTCACCACTGCAGGCAGGATTGCATGCACATCATAACATGCAGGATTGCATCCACAGCATCCTGGGCAGGATTGAAGGACACCACTGCAGGCAGGATTGCATCCACACCACTGCAGGCAGGATTGCATCCACACCACTGCAGGCAGGATTGAATGTACATCATAACCGGCAGGATTGCATTCACAGCATCCTGGGCAGGATCCCATCCGCACCATCACTGGCGGGATCCCATCCGCACCAACACGGGATCCCATCCGCCCCAACACGGGATCCCATCCCCACCAACACGGGATCCCATCCGCACCAACACGGGATCCCATCCGCCCCAACACGGGATCCCATCCCCACCAACACGGGATCCCATCCCCACCAACACGGGATCCCATCCGCACCAACACGGGATCCCATCCCCACCATCACGGGATCCCATCCGCACCATCACGGGATCCCATCCCCACCAACACGGGATCCCATCCGCACCAACACGGGATCCCATCCCCACCATCACGGGATCCCACCTGCCCCAACACGGGATCCCATCCGCCCCATCACGGGATCCCATCCGCACCAACACGGGATCCCATCCGCCCCAACACGGGATCCCATCCGCCCACCAACACGGGATCCCATCCGCACCATCACGGGATCCCATCCGCACTAACACGGGATCCCATCTGCACCAACACGGGATCCCATCCGCACCAACACAGGATCCCATCTGCACCAACACGGGATCCCATCCGCCCCATCACGGGATCCCATCCCACCATCACGGGATCCCATCCGCCCCAACACGGGATCCCATCTGCACCATCACGGGATCCCATCCGCCCCAACACGGGATCCCATCCGCCCCATCACGGGATCCCATCTGCACCATCACAGGATCCCATCTGCACCAACACGGGATCCCATCCGCCCCATCACGGGATCCCATCCCCACCAACACGGGATCCCATCTGCACCATCACAGGATCCCATCCGCACCATCACAGGATCCCATCCGCTACCATCACAGGATCCCATCTGCACCATCACAGGATCCCATCCGCCCCAACACGGGATCCCATCCGCCCCAACACGGGATCCCATCCCCACCATCACAGGATCCCATCCGCCCCAACACGGGATCCCATCCGCACCATCACAGGATCCCATCCGCACTAACACGGGATCCCATCTGCACCATCACAGGATCCCATCCACACTAACACGGGATCCCATCCGCCCCATCACGGGATCCCATCCGCCCCATCACGGGATCCCATCCGCCCCAACACGGGATCCCATCCGCCCCATCACAGGATCCCATCCGCACCAACACTGGCAGGATCCCATCCTGCACCATCACAGGATCCCATCCACACTAACACGGGATCCCATCCGGCACCATCACAGGATCCCATCCGCCCCAACACGGGATCCCATCCGCCCCATCACGGGGATCCCATCCGCACCAACACGGGATCCCATCCGCACCAACACGGGATCCCATCCGCACCATCACGGGATCCCATCCCCACCATCACGGGATCCCATCCGCCCCATCACGGGATCCCATCCGCACCAACACGGGATCCCATCCGCACCATCACGGGATCCCATCCGCCACCAACACGGGATCCCATCCACACTAACACGGGATCCCATCCCCACCAACACTTGATCCCATCCCCACCATCACGGGCAGGATCCCACCCACACCATCACAGACAGGACTGCACCCACGCTATCCCACGCTTTGTAATAAGTCAGTATAAAATTTGCATTTACAACCCAAACCATTCTCTTCCAGGCCACGAGCCCCAGCCTGTCCCGGTTCCAAGGGTCGCGCTGCTGGCGAGGCCAGGCTGTGACTCCTCAGCAGGACACGCCGAGCTGAGAGCCCAGGGACCTGCAGGTGTGTCACAACCACCCTCCTCTGCAGGCACTTGCACCCCTTCCCACGCTCCTGCCTGCCCACAACACACACTTTCCAGTAGTTTGGGAATCTCCATGCCTCAAGTACAGCAAGATGCTGAGCTACCTGAGAGAAGAGCTGAGAGTATCACACTGCTGTCTCCATCCCTGAACAACCTCAGAGCTGATCCCACAGGCTCACTGGGGTTCAGGAAGAGACAAGCAGGGAGGACAAACAGAACCCAAAAATGCCAGAGCAGGACCTGCTGCTTCCAGACACAAGATTCTGTTCAGGGGCGGATGCGCCAGCTCTATGTTTTAACCAAACTGAACCAAATTACTTTGGCCTGAACCAAAACAGAGTTTTTGAGTTTGTAAGGTTTTTCTTAAAATCTAGATTTGATGAGAAATTCCATAACATGTCAGTATTCAATAAAAACCTTGAAAGCTAATGACCTACTTCTCAATTTTTTCAATAAACGCGCACTCAGTCAATATTCCCTGAAGATCCTCTCTCCAAACACACGGCAGTCAAACACCTTCTCTCTCTGGCACAGGCAGAACTTAAATAACTTTTAAAAAATTATCCTGTTTCCAAAGGGGATACAAATAAAACTTCCTCTGGAGTATCCCCAAGTCCTGTCTTGAGGCAGGCTCAAATTCCCACCTGCAGCATCCCGTGTACCAGATCACCAGGCAGAATGGGAGCATCACAGCTTGGGTTCCTGTCTGGGTACTTCAGGACCCAAGCACGAGAGCTGACCCTGTCCCAGTGCAAACCCCTGGGAGCTCTGAGGAGCTGGGCCAGGCTGGAGCAGATCCCCAGTCTGCAGAGACCGTGGAACAGCACACGGAGGGTTTATCCTGGTGTTCCCTGCGTGCAGAGCTGTGCAGCTGAACAGAGCAGCAACAGGAGCTGCAATTGAAGGCTGGAGCCCCAGACCATGGGATTATTTGGGCTGAACAGAACAGAAACAGAAGCTGCCAGTGCAGGCTGGAGCCCCAGACCATGGAATTATTTGGGCTGAACAGAACAGCAACAGAAGCTGCAATGCAGGCTGGTTCCCAGACCATGGAATTATTTGGGTTGAACAGAACAGAAACAGAGGCTGTCAGTGCAGGCTGGAGCCCCAGACCATGGGATTATTTGGGTTGAACAGAACAGCAACAGAAGCTGCAATTGAAGGCTGGAGCCCCAGACCATGGAATTATTTGGGTTGAACAGAACAGAAACAGAGGCTGCCAGTGCAGGCTGGAGCCCCAGACCATGGAATTATTTGGGCTGAACAGAACAGCAACAGAAGCTGCAATTGAAGGCTGGAGCCCCAGACCATGGAATTATTTGGGATGGAAAGGATCTAAAAGACATCCAGTCCCCTGCAATAGCAGGGGCACTCTCTCAAGCTGCTCCCAGCCCTGTCCAACCTGGCCTTTGCCACTTCCTGGGACGGGGCAGCCACAGCTGCTCTGGGCAACCTGTGCCAGGGCCTCTCCACCCTTCAGGAAATCATTTTTTCCCAATATCCCATCTAACCCTGCCCTCTGGCAGCAGGAAGCCATTCCCCCTTGTCCCAAGTCCTCTCCATCTCTCCTGGAGCCCCTTTAAGCGCTGGAAGGGGCTCTAAGGTGTCCCCAAAACTTCTCTTCCTGAGGCCAAACACCCCCAGCCCTCCCAGCCTACCTTCACGGCAGAGACGCTCCAGCTCTGGCAGCACCTCTGCAGCCCTACGACCACAAGTATAAAGCAGCTCCATCGCTTTTAATTAACTTTCTCGACGCTTTCTGCAGTGGACTGACTAAACCCGAGTTTTTTAATTTATGCCGGGCTTTGCTTGGCAGTGACTGCGACCGTCACGGGACTGATGACACAGGGCGGGCAGAGCTCGGTGCTGGTCCCGGTGCCGGTGCCCGGAGCAGGTCTGGCACAGCTCGGTCCCGGTGCCCGGAGCAGGCCGGGCAGATCCCGGTCCCGGTGCCCGGTGCCTGGAGCAGGTCTGGCACAGCTCGGTGCCGGTGCCCGGAGCAGGCCGGGCACAGCTCGGTGCCGGTGCCTGGAGCAGGCCGGGCAGATCCCGGTGCCAGTGCCGGCCGGGCAGAGCTCGGTGCTGGTCCCGGTGCCCGGAGCCGGCCGGGCAGAGCTCGGTGCCGGTGCCCGGAGCAGGCCGGGCAGAGCTCGGTGCCGGTGCCCGGAGCAGGCCGGGCAGATCCCGGTGCCGGTGCCCGGAGCAGGCCGGGCAGATCCCGGTACCCGTGCCCGGAGCAGGCCGGGCACAGCTTGGTGCCGGTGCCCGGAGCAGGCCGGGCAGATCCCGGTACCCGTGCCCGGAGCAGGCCGGGCAGAGCTCGCTCCCGGTCCCGGTCTCCGCGGGCCCAGCCGCACTGCCGGAGCCGCGGTGTCGGTGCCGGTGCCGGTACCGGGACTCACCTTGGGCAGCTCGCGGAGCTGGTTGGCGTCCAGCAGCAGCTCCTCCAGCGAGCGGCTGTAGCGGTAGATCTCCTCGGGCACGGCCTGCAGCGAGCAGTGCCGCCGGTCCAGCGCCTCCACGTGCCGGTTGCAGCGCCAGAGCGGCGGCATGCAGCGCAGCATCGCTGGGCCGGGCCGGGCCGGGCCGCGCCGGCTCCGCTCGGGCCGCGCCTGCGGCAGCGCCGGATCGGGCCGGGCCGGGCCGGGCTCCGCCGAGCCGAGCCGAGCCGAGCCGAGCGGCGGCCGCGCTCCCGCTGCGGCAGCGCCCCCGCTCCGCTGCCTCCGCCCGGGCCTGCCGCCGCGCCCGGGGCCGCTCCCGGCCTGCGCCCGGGGCCGCGCCGCCCTCCGCGGGTGCGCCTGGGAAACGGAGCCGCTGGGAAATGGAGTCCGGCCCGCCCCGCACGGCAAGGCTCCGCCCGGATAGGCACAGCTCCGCCCGGACCGGCACAGCTCCGCCCGGATCGGCACAGCTCCGCCCGGACCTGCACGGCTCCGCCCGGATCGGCACAGCTCCGCCCGGATCGGCACAGCTCCGCCCGGACCGGCACAGCTCCGCCCGGATAGGCACGGCTCCGCCCGGCTCGGCACAGCTCCGCCCGGATAGGCACGGCTCCGCCCGGATAGGCACAGCTCCGCCCGGACCGGCACAGCTCCGCCCGGCGCGATCGGCTCCGCCCGGACCTGCACGGCTCCGCCCGGCTCGGCACCGGCAGCGGCATCGCGGGGCACACACAGCGAGCAGCCGCCTCCATCTCCCGGCCGGAGCGATCGGCTCTGCGGGGCACACACAGCACAGCCGCCTCCATCTCCCGGCCGGAATCGGCTCTGCGGAGCACACACAGCACAGCCGCCCCCATCCCGCGATGGAGGGATCGGCTCTGCGGGGCACACACAGCACAGCCGCCTCCATCCCGCAGTGGAGGAATCGGCTCTGCCGAGCTCACACAGCGAGCAGCCGCCTCCATCCCTTCTCCGGAGCGATCGGCTCTGCGGAGCACACACAGCACAGCCGCCTGCATCCCACGGCCGGAGGAATCGGCTCTGCCGAGCTCACACAGCACAGCCGCCTCCATCCCGCAGTGGAGGAATCGGCTCTGCAGGGCACACACAGCACAGCCGCCTCCATCCCGCAGTGGAGGAATCGGCTCTGCAGGGCACACACAGCACAGCCGCCTCCATCCCACGGCCGGAGGAATCGGCTCTGCGGGGCACACACAGCGAGCAGCCGCCTCCATCTCCCGGCTGGAGCGATCGGCTCTGCGGGGCACACACAGCACAGCCGCCTCCATCCCACGGCCGGAGGAATCGGCTCTGCGGGGCACACACAGCACAGCCGCCTGCATCCCACGGCCGGAGGAATCGGCTCTGCCGAGCTCACACAGCGAGCAGCCGCCTCCATCCCCGGCCGGAGGAATCGGCTCTGCGGGGCACACACAGCACAGCCGCCTGCATCCCACGGCCGGAGGAATCGGCTCTGCGGGGCACACACAGCACAGCCGCCTGCATCCCACGGCCGGAGGAATCGGCTCTGCGGGGCACACACAGCGAGCAGCCGCCTCCATCCCGCGATGGAGGAATCGGCTCTGCCGAGCTCACACAGCGAGCAGCCGCCTCCATCTCCCGGCTGGAGCGATCGGCTCTGCGGGGCACACACAGCACAGCCGCCTCCATCCCACGGCCGGAGGAATCGGCTCTGCGGGGCACACACAGCACAGCCGCCTGCATCCCACGGCCGGAGGAATCGGCTCTGCCGAGCTCACACAGCGAGCAGCCGCCTCCATCCCACGGCCGGAGGAATCGGCTCTGCGGGGCACACACAGCACAGCCGCCTCCATCCCACGGCCGGAGGAATCGGCTCTGCGGGGCACACACAGCACAGCCGCCTCCATCCCACGGCCGGAGGAATCGGCTCTGCCGAGCTCACACAGCGAGCAGCCGCCTCCATCTCCCGGCTGGAGCGATCGGCTCTGCGGAGCGCACACAGCACAGCCGCCTCCATCCCGCGATGGAGGAATCGGCTCTGCCGAGCTCACACAGCGAGCAGCCGCCTCCATCTCCCGGCTGGAGCGATCGGCTCTGCCGGGCACACACAGCACAGCCGCCTCCATCCCTTCTCCGGGCGCTGGGGTAAAGCCCACATGTGTCCGGTCTGGCTTCGTGACAAAAGCCAAAACGCAAAGAGAACCATCGCCTCTGAGCTGTCCCTGGATGCTGCAGCCTTCCTGTTCTATCCCCTCCTTCTTTCACAGTTTCCTGGTTGCTTTGGCACTTCTTTCTTTCCTGGCCGGTTTCTCCTCATTGAACTTTATCCCTGCTCTATCTCCTCACGGTTAGAAGGGCAGTACATGGGAAGCAGTATTGCAAGAAGCTGTACAGTGACTGTGAGTTAAGGCTGGGAAAAGGAACTGTAGGGGAATTTCGGACTTGCCTTGTTACAGATCCAGTCAGTGCAGATCTGTTGGAGCAAACAGCTGTGGCACCTTCTCTCCTCCGTAGGGAGTGCCCTGGGGGCAGGAGGGGACTCTGAGCAGCAGTGGTGTTTGTGACATTTCTCTGTGAGGTTTCTCAGGCCTGGCTCTGCCAGGAGTTCACATGGTTGTCACACAGCCCTTAGACACATCTTCTCTCCAATTCTCTGTTTCAGCTCTTTTGCCTTGCACACAGCTCCAGCTCCTGCCCTGGTTGTTTATCTCATTTCTCTCTCATTTATTTTACGGAGATTAGATCCTCCTCCCTCGCAGTCTGACGGTGACAACTCTTCACACCCACTCCTGTGTGACACTGAGCAGAGCCCAGTGCCCCAGGAAGAGCCTGGGACACCTGGGACACCAACCCAGGCCAGGAATTCTGCATTCCTCAGACTGGGCAGTCAGAAATAATCCTGCAATGAACAGAAAGTGACCAACAACTGAGTGACACCAGAGCTTGGGGCACTGATGAGGGGCTGGTAAGATTGGCGAGGGACTGGCCCTTGTTCCAGCAGGAGGAGGTGAACATTGACCTTTCAGCTTCAGCATCCACAACAGGCAGAGGCTGTGAAGCTGGGAAGGAAGGAAAGAAGGAATTAATGAAGTCATTGAATCACAGAAGGGTTTGGGTGGGAAGGGACCTTAAAACACATCCAGTTTCATGTCCTTGTCGTGGGCAGGGACATTTTCCTCTAGCCCAGATAGCTCCAAGCCCCATCCAACCTAACCTTAAACACTGCCAGGGATCCAGGGGCAGCCACAGCTTCTCTGGGCACCCTCACAGGGGAGGATTTCTTCTCGATATCCCATCCCTGTTCTCTGGCCTCGGCTGTGCAGTCTAAACTCGAGATAATAACTGCTGAGAGCCTCTAAGGGTTCTGCAGCTGAGCCGAGCCTGGGGACAGGGTGGATCCCAGGGGATCCCCAGGTGCTGCCCCAGCCCCTCCTGGGCTCTGTCCCCCCATCTCTCCCTCCTGGGCCCTGCTCAGAGTGGGACCTTTGCTTTCCCCGCTGTGCTGGGTGTGACTGAGCTGCATCCCCTGTTCCTCTAGAAACCTCTGTCCTGGTTTGCAGGACAGGTGTCTGCCAATAAAGGCAGGAGCTTCTCTTTGAAATGGAGAATGTAAACCCCTCCCTCCAAATTATTATTATAATTTTGAAATTAAGGGGTTCTCAGGCAAAGATATGGGAATTAGCAATAACAGTTCTTTACTAGGAAAATTAAAATAGAAATGCAGTATTACACAGAACAATCCCAAACCCTGCCAGAGTCAGAATCCAAGCTGACACCCGTCAGGCAGTCAGGGTGTTGGCAGCAGTCCCATTCCATGGTGGCTGCATCCTCCTGCAGGGGCAGATGTGGTTCAGCTGGAGCAGTGCTCCTGGAGAAGGGGCAGTTTCCTCTGAAGGTGCAGGGATGATGTGGAAAGGTCTGGTTTTCCTCTGGAATCCAGTGGAAAAGGCTGCTCTGGTGTTCCAAATCTCAGTTTTGATCTGGGTAGGAAAGGCTTGGCTCCTGCCCTGGCTGGAGCATCTCCCAGTGGGATGATGGAATTTTATCAGCCATGCCCTGGGACTCAGTGGCCATGAACAGGAGATATCTCCTGGAGGGAGGATGGGCTGGGGAAAGATAAAGATGATTGTCCAGCTGGTTTAAAGCTGGCCCATTAGCAGGAGATATGTGCCAGGAGATCAGGGGCACTGCCCCACCCGGCTGCAGCAGATGGGACAGAATGCACATTTCTGGGATACACAGAATACACATTTCTGGCATACACAGAATCCACATTTCTGGCATACACTGAATATACATTTCTGGGATATACAGAATGCACATTTCTGGAATACACAGAATATATATTTCTGGAATACACAGAATTCACATTTCTGGAATGCACAGAATTCACATTTCTAGAATAGACAGAATGCACATTTCTGGGATACACAGAATGCACATTTCTGGGATATACAGAATGCACATAATTCACATTTCTGGAATAGACAGAATGCACATTTCTGGGATACACAGAATGCACATTTCTGGCCACATCAACCCAACACTGGGGTCACAGTGGGACCTGGGCAGGTGCTGGTGACACCCCAGAGCTTTGGTGCTGCTGGGCAGGACTGGCACCGCACCAGCACCAGCTGGTGGAGGGGACACAGCCAGGACAGCTGACCCCAGCTGACCACAGGCATATCCCAGGCCACATGAGCTTGGCTCAGATGTAAAAGCTCAGAAAAGGAGGAGGAAGAGGGAGAAAATTTTTTTATTTACTTAATGTTTATTTATTTAATTAATTAATTTTTAAAATAATTAATTTTTATTTATTTAACATTTTCCTTCTGAAGAAATGGTTCCAAGTGCTGGAGCCCTGAAGTGGCCAGACTTCACCTGCTCATGGGAAGGAGAGAATAAAATCTTTTTTTTTTTTTTCCCCTTTTCTTATGCAACCTTTTGTTTTTGCTTGTGTTTTTGCTGAATTATTTCAAACACCCCACACCTGGGTGGGTGCTGAGAGGATTTATCAGAGGGTTCCTGCACATCCCTGGGACTGGAGGCTTCTCTGAGTCCTGTGTGGGGACAGTGAAATTGCCCAGGAGCAGGGAGAGTGTCTGAATTCAAGCCCAGCCAGCCCAGCTTGAAAAAGCTGCAGGAACCACATGTCCCCTGTCCAGGAGCACAGGGAGGGACAGAGAGCAGCACCAGCCCCCCAGCCAGCACAGGGTTTTTGGTCGGGGTCCTGGGAGGGACACCCTGCAGCTGCAGGGACCAGGCTGGGCTGCTGGCTGTGGGGGGACAACGGCCCAAGGGACAGGGCTGGGCTCAGGGCAGGGGGACATGGCCAGGGGGCTCCTGGCTGGCCTGTCCCCTCTCCCTGGTGTCCCCTGTCCCTGTGCTGTCCCTTCTCTCTGGGTGTCCCCTCTCCCTGGGTGTCCCCGGCCTGTCCCCTCTCCCTGTCCTGTCCCCACTCCCTGGCTGTCCCTGTCCTGTCCCCACTCCCCAGGCTGTCCCCTCTCCCTGTCCTGACCCCTCTCCTTGTGCTGTTCCCTCTTCCTGAGTGTCCCCTCTCCTTGACCTGTCCCCTCTCCTTGGCCTGTCCCCTCTCCTTGGCCTGTCCCTTCTCCTTGTGCTGTCCCTGGCCTGTCCATGGCCTGTCCCCTCTCCCTGGCCTGTCCCCTCTCCCTGGGGTGTCCCCTTTCCCTGGCCTGTCCCTCTCCTGTGCTGTCCCCTCTGCCTGAGTGTCCCCTCTCCCAGGCTGTCCCTGGCCTGTCCCTGGCCTGTCCCCTCTCCCTGGGTGTCTCCTTTCCCTGTGCTGTCCCCTCTGCCTGAGTGTCCCCTCTCCCTGGCTGTCCCTGGCCTGTGCCTGGCCTGTCCCCTCTCCCTGTGCTGTTCTCTCTCCCAGGCTGTCCCTGGCCTTTCCTTGGCCTGTCCCCTTTCCCTGTTGCCACCTCCTCAGAGCAGAACCAGCCGCATCCCCCGAGTCTCTGCAGTGTTTGGGTGTCCCTGGGTTGTCTCTGCCCACCATGGATCTCCTGTCCCTGCTGCTGCTGCTGCTGCTGGCCGAGACCCCGGCCCCCAGTGCCCGCCGCCGCCAGGAGCGCGACAGTGACATCCGGGAGATCGCCCTGAGCATGGCCCCCAACTCCTTCGATGACCAGTACCAGCGCTGCCGCCTCAAGATGCTGCGGGTGCTGCCGGCGCTCAACCGCTCCGAGTTTGTCCTGTCCAGCGCCTACGCCGAGGCCTGGACCAAGGCCGCGGCCCTGTGGCGCAGCCGGGCCTGGCTGGGCCAAGGCCGGGACAAACCGGGTTCCAGCCGGGCCTGGGCAGGTTCTAGCCGGGCTGAACCGGGTTCTAGCCGGGCCTGGGTGGGCTCCAGCCGGGCTGAACCGGGTTCTAGCCGGGCCTGGGTGGGATCCAGCCAGGCTGAACCGGGCTCCAGATGGGCCGAGCCAAGTTCCAACCGGGCCTGGCTGGGCTCCCGCTGGGCCTGGTTGGGCTCCAGCCAAGATGGGCCGGGTTCCAGCCGGGCCTGGCTGGGCTCTGGCTGGGATGAACCGGGTTCTAGCCGGGCCTGGGCAGGTTCTAGCCGGGATGAACCGAGTTCCAGCCGAGTCGAGCTGGGTTCCAGCCGGGCCTGGGTGGGTTCTAGCCAGGCCTGGCGGGGCTCCAGCCGGGCTGAACTGGGCTCTAGACGGGCAGAGCCGGGTTCTAGCTGGGCCTGGGTAGGCTCCAGCCAGGCCAAATCTGGCTCCGGACAGGCAGAGCCGGGCTCCAGCTGGGACGAACTGGGTTCCAGCTGGGATGAACTGAGTTCCAGCCGGGCCTGGCCGGTTTCCAGCCCAGGCTCCAGCCGGGCCTGGTCAGGTTCTAGCTGGGCCAGGCTGGGGTCCAGCCCAGATTCCAGCCAGGCCTGGTCAGGTTCTGGCCAGGCCGGGCCAAGCTCCAGCCCGGGTTTCAGCCAGGCCAAGCCAGGCTCGCCGCTGCGGCCGGAGCAGGCCATCGCCCTGCTGGCCTACACCATGGAGGAGCGCCTGTACGTGGAGTTCAACAGGGCCTCGCGCAGGATGGGGCGCTCCCGCCGGGAGTACCTGAACAACTTCCACTTCAAGGTGCTGCATTTCCTGCTGACCGAGGCGCTGAGGGCCCTGCGGGGCGCCCCGAGCCACCCGCGCTGCCTGCACGTGTTCCGCGGCGTCAACAGGATCCGCTTCACCGCCCGGCCCGGGCAGATCGTGCGCTTCGGCCAGTTCGCCTCCACCTCCCGGCTGAGGAACATCAGCAACTTCTACGGCACCACCACCACCTTCGAGGTGCACACCTGCCACGGCGCCGACATCCGCCGCTACTCCACCTACCCCGAGGAGGAGGAGGTGCTCATCCCGCCCTACGAGACCTTCAACGTCACCGGCGTCACCCAGCACGGGGACGAGGTCCTCATCCAGCTGCGCTCGCACGGCGTGCACAGCAAACACAACTGCGCCTGGTTCCGAGGTGATGGGTGGGATGGGATGGGATGGGATAATGGGATGGGATAATGGGATGGGATGGGATAATGGGATGGGATAATGGGATGGGATGGGATGGGATAATGGGATGGGATGGGATCAGTGGGATAGGAAAATGGGATAATGGGATGGGATGGGATGGGATGGGATGGGATGGGATGGGATAATGGGATGGGATGGGATAATGGGATGGGATGGGATCAGTGGAATGGGATGGGATGGGATGGGATGGGATGGGATGGGATGGGATGGGATGGGATGGGATGGGATGGGATGGGATGGGATGGGATAATGGGATGGGATAATGGGATGGGATAATGAGATGGGATCAGCGGGATGGGATGGGATAATGGGATAATGGCATAATGGGATAATGGGATAATGGAATGGGATAATGGAATGGGATAGGATGATGGGATAGGATGATGGGATGGGATGGGATGGGATGGGATGGGATGGGATGGGATGGGATGGGATGGGATGGGATGGGATGGGATGGGATGGATGGGATGGGATGGGATGGGATGGGATGGGATGGGATGGGATGGGATGGGATCAGTGGGATGGGATGGGATCAGTGGGATGGGATGGTGTTGTCCCAATGGTGGGCTTGTTTCCTGGAGACACCTCTACTTCCCACCCCGAGGTGAGGGATTTCTATTTATTATTCTCCTCTGCACAAAGTGGGGCGCTTCCCCTGACCCCCTTCTCTGGCCTCCCCAGGCAGAAGCGTGCCCAGAGCCCCCCCAGGCCTCACTGGGCTCCTCCTGGCAGCACTGGCAGCTCTCACTGGCCCCCCTGAGCCATGAGGCCGCCGTGCCTGGTGAAGGCAAGGAGCCGGGGATGGAACCTCTGGAGCCAGCAGGAAGGCAGAACTGGCTGGGGAGGCAGAGAGGCCCCTGCAGGGTGGACACTGGCCAAGCCCTGTGGCCACCCTCCCTGAGCCATGGCTGGGGTGCAGGGTGCAGCTCCATGGGATTGGGGAAGGGGCACAACAGGGATTTTCTTCTCCTTTTGGATTTTTTCTCCTTTCTCATAATTTTCTTTCAAATTATTAAATGGTTCTTAGACAATCTATGAATTTCCTTTTCATTTTTCTCCACCTGATCCTGCTCTGGAGGATCAGGCCTGGACTGCCAGGACACAGGGAATGGCTCCCAGTGCCACAGGACAGGGTCAGAGGGGATTTTGGGCAGGAATCCTTCCCTGGGAGGGTGGGCAGGCCCTGGCACAGGGTGCCCAGAGGAGCTGGGGCTGCCCCTGAATCCCTGGAATTGTCCTAGGCCAGGCTGGACAAGGCTTGGAGCACCCTGGGCTAGAGGAAGGTGTCCCTCCCATGGCACAGAGTAAAATGAGAAGAGTCTCAAAGTCCCTCCAGGCCACCACCATCCCAGGATCCCATGGCAATATGGAATGAGAATAAGAAATCCATTTCAGCTTTTTGCCATATTTTGCCTGCTGCTTCCATCCTTTTTTCCCCCTACCTGTCTTAGCTCTATTTCCCAGTTTTCCACCTCATGTTACAACAAAACTCTGATTCCTGCAGATTTTTGCCACCATCTCTATGAAAGTGGAAACAGCTTTTTTTTTTTTTTTATTTCAACATCCATCTTTCCACACATCCAGTTCCTAAGGTTTTCAAGAAACATTAAAATAATCATTAACTGTTCCAGACACGTAAATTCTATGAAGCCTGTTAATTCAATCCAGCACGCTGCCCTGGCAGATGACCCAGCTGAGTGACCTTCAGGAGCTGCACAGCTCCTGCCTCCTTCCATCAGCCACGTGTCCATTCCACACTGGACACTGATCCCCCTGCAGAGGGCTCTGGCCAGGCTGGACACTGGGCTGGATCCATGGGTCCGTGTGTGAGGGTCAGTTCTGGCCAGGCTGGACACTGGGCTGGATCCATGGGTCAGTGCTGTGATGGTCAGTTCTGGCCAGGCTGGACACTGGGATGGGATCCATGGGTCAGTGGTGTGAGGGTCAGTGTTGTGAGGGTCAGAGGTGTGATGGTCAGTGCTGTGAGGGTCAGTGCTGTGAGGGTCAGTGGTGTGATGGTCAGAGGTGTGAGGGTCAGAGGTGTGAGGGTCACTGGTGTGAGGGTCAGTGGTGTGAGGGTCAGAGGTGTGAGGGTCAGTGGTGTGAGGGTCAGAGGTGTGAGGGTCAGTGCTGTGAGGGTCAGTGCTGTGAGGGTCAGAGGTGTGAGGGTCAGTGCTGTGAGGGTCAGAGGTGTGAGGGTCAGAGATGTGAGGGTCAGTGGTGTGAGGGTCAGAGGTGTGAGGGTCAGTGGTGTGAGGGTCAGAGGTGTGAGGGTCAGAGGTGTGATGGTCACTGGTGTGAGGGTCAGTGCTATGAGGGTCAGAGGTGTGATGGTCAGTGCTGTGATGGTCAGAGGTGTGAGGGTCAGAGGTGTGAGGGTCAGTGCTGTGAGGGTCAGTGGTGTGAGGGTCAGAGGTGTGAGGGTCAGTGGTGTGAGGGTCAGTGCTGTGAGGGTCAGAGGTGTGAGGGTCAGAGGTGTGAGGGTCAGAGGTGTGAGGGTCAGAGGTGTGATGGTCAGTGCTGTGAGGGTCAGAGGTGTGAGGGTCAGAGGTGTGAGGGTCAGTGGTGTGAGGGTCAGTGGTGTGAGGGTCAGTGGTGTGAGGGTCAGTGGTGTGAGGGTCAGTGGTGTGAGGGTCAGAGGTGTGAGGGTCAGAGGTGTGATGGTCAGTGGTGTGAGGGTCAGTGGTGTGAGGGTCAGAGGTGTGAGGGTCAGTGGTGTGAGGGTCAGTGCTGTGAGGGTCAGAGGTGTGAGGGTCAGAGGTGTGATGGTCAGTGCTGTGAGGGTCAGTGATGTGGGGTCAGTGGTGTGAGGGTCAGAGGTGTGAGGGTCAGCTCATACCCGTGGGGGAACAGCCTGGGCTGCGATCCCCCTGCAGGATTTCTCCCCCAGATTTGGGATCCCCCTGCAGGATTTCTCCCCGCAGGTCTGGGATCCCCCTGCAGGATTTCTCCCCGCAGGTCTGGGATCCCCCTGCAGGATTTCTCCCCGCAGGTCTGGGATCCCCCTGCAGGATTTCTCACCATAGATTTGGAATCCTCCTGCAGGATTTCTCCCCGCAGGTTTTGGATCCCCCTCAGGATTTCTCCCCGCAGGTCTGGGATCCCCCTGCAGGATTTCTCACCATAGATTTGGAATCCTCCTGCAGGATTTCTCCCCCAGATTTGGGATCCCCCTCAGGATTTCTCCCCCAGATCTGGGATCCCCCTGCAGGATTTCTCCCCGCAGATCTGGGATCCCCCTGCAGGATTTCTCCCGCAGATTTGGGATCCCCGTGCCGGGTTTCTCCCGCAGGTCTGGGCTCCCCCTCCCCGCCCGCTTTCTCCCGCAGCCTCCCTTTGTGGCCTCACCTCCTCATCTCCATGGACACAGCTCCAAACACTCCAGGCCCGACCAGCGGCGACCCGGCAAAACCCGACAGCAGGGGAGGTCAGTGCCTTCAAAACCCGACTTTATACAATCCCAGCTTTGTCCTTTTCCCACGGGGCCGTGGGAATTGTCTGACCCTCACACATCCCCCGCAACAACCCCCCAGAATTCCAGCATCAGTGCAGCCTGTGCCGGGATTTTTGTGGATTTATTCTGATTTTCACCCACCCCCTGGAATTTTTCCATTTTTTTTTTCTCAAGAATTGACAGGAGTTTTATTAGGAAATGAGAATTTTTAATTACAAATATTCACTAAAAGCATCGGACTGGTCAGACTTCATCTCTAAATCCTGAATTCCAGCATTCTACAGTGGAATAAATAGCTCAGAAATTCAGCCAGTCCTGAAATTAATGCTTCAAAGGTGCTTAAAAACCTGAATCTCATTAAATTGATGCTGATAATTTTGTTTTTAAAGAGAATCTCCTGAAATTGGGATGTGAGATACTGGTTTTGGACAGCAGATTCTGGTTTGGGATGCAGCTGCCTCTTCAAACACTGGAATCAGTGAGGGAGGAATGGGGCAGACTTCAGTTTTCCTCCAAACTGCAGGAATATCCCAACATTATATGGGAAAAAAGAGAGAAATCTTTTAAAATGTGCAGTTTTGGTTTTCTCCTGAGGCAATTCAGGACGGGAAATGCAAATCCAGGCATGGCACCTGCATTCCCACCCAAAACAGTTTTGGGTCAAACATTTGGGCAACTGTAAGAACCAGCTGAAAACACAAGGGCAGGACTGGGGCAAAAATGTTCCTTGAGTTGTTTTTTTCTGCTTCTGTTTCAGTTTCTAACATTTTGATTGGGACATGGCATCCAAAACAAAGACCAGCAAAAATGCAGAGCCACCCGAAGAAACAATTGAGATGGAAGATCCTGTCAGGGAGAGGAAAGTGCAGCTGCAGGAGGAAAGCAGGACCCTCACACAGCACCTGGACACGTACCTGGGCAGAGCCCTGCAGCTCCTGGAGGCCAACAAACGCCTGGAGAAGGAAGCCCAGGCCACTCAGGAGCAGAGCCAGTCCTACCTGTCGTGCCAAGCAAAGCTCAGCCAGGACCCGCCGGGCATGGTGATCACCCTGAACCACCAGAACCGCGAGGAGCTGGCCCGGATCCAGGCGCAGCGGGAGGAGCTGGTGCCGCAGTACGCCGGCAAGGAGCAGGAGGTGCGCGGCGCCCTGCAGGACACGGAGGACGAGGCGTCGCTGCTGGGCACGGAGCTGGGCGAGCTGGAGCCCTACAAGGAGCAGAAGGTGCAGGCCGAGCAGAAGGTGAAGGCGCTGGAGAGGGAGCTGCGGGTCACCAGGATCCGCTGCGCCGAGGAAAACCACGGCATCAGGAGCAAGTTCCTGCAGGACAAGGCGCAGTGCGAGCAGGACTTCCAGCAGAGGATGCAGGAGCTCACCTGGGGCGCCGAGGAGGTGGCGCTGCAGGCGCTGATCCAGCACGTGGAGCAGGTGAAAGCGGAGAACAGGCTGCTGCGCCAGGAGCTGCAGGGGCTGCTGCAGCACTGCCAGCTGCTCCGGGACACCAGGACGCAGCTGCAGGACCAGCAGGAGCAGCTGCTGCGGGAGACCCGGTGCGCGCAGCGGGCGGCTCGGGGCCCGCGGCACGGCCCGCCGGCCCTGCCCGCCCGCCAGGGGGGCCCGCTGGCCCCCGACCCCCTGGCCGTGCCCTCGAGGAACTAAACACGGCAGCGACCGAGCCCTGGGAGCCGGGGAAGCGCTGAGAGCCCGGAGCTCTGCTCACAGGGATCCGTGAAATGCATTTATGGACTAGACCCATGTCAGTGTTCTCCTTCTGTCCCTGCGAGGGTGCAGGGCCGGGGTTGGATGGGGTTTGGAGCAGCCTGGTCTAGTGGAAGGTGTCCCTGCCCTGGCAGTGGTGTGGGCTTTTACCATCCTAGTTTGCCATCCCAGCTGCGATCCGGGTCAGGAACTCTCTGGAAGTTCAACGGGGAAAATGTTCCACTTGGGTTGTTCTTCGGGCCAGAAAAATGAGTTCCCAAGGCTGTTTGTTACTGGAGGAGCTCGTTGTCCAGCAGGAATTCCTGCGACCACACTGTTCTCATAAGCTCGGGAGGAGCACGGCACAGGTGCTGCTCCTCGGGGTCGGACGGAATTTCTGAGATCAAAGAGTGGCCCGAGGCTCGGGGACAGAGGCACCAGCACCCATTTATTCCTAAAGCACCTGGTGTTTCCCTCAGAAAACTCTTTTTCCGCCCAAACCGGGGGTTTTCCCTCGTCAGCCCGCACGGCTCCCGAGCTCGCCCTGCAGCTGCAGTTCAGGAATTGGCCACCGGAGGGCAGCAGCGAGCGCGGGCAGCAGCTGCAGTTCCGGGCGCCACCAGCAGGCGGCAGCACGAGCTGTGGCGCTGCCGAGCGCCCGGCCCGGGCTCGGGAATGGTTCGGGATGGAGCGACCTTAAAGCGCGTCCGGGGCCAGCCCTGCCCGGCCTGGGACATCTTCCCCCGGGCCAGGCTGCTCCAAACCCCGTCCAACCCTGGCCTTGTGCGCTTCCAGGGCCGGGGCAGCCGCAGCTTCTCCGGGCAGCCTGTGCCAGGGCATCTCCACCCTCACAGGGCAGGAGTTTATAGGAAGTTGGGCGCTGATGTCCTTGAGAAACGACTCGGTGGGTCGAGGTGTTTAGGAGAAATGGTTGTCAGTGTCTTCAAAATGGCTCTTGATGTCTCCACATGAGAAGACATGAATTTTGTCACAGCACCCAGGTAATTTCACCACAGAGTTTGAACGCCCAAACTTCAGGGTAATAGGAGAAGTGGGTCCCCACAAAGTCTATTGCAGAACCCAGACAGCCTGAACTTCTGAATTTTGGGGGGAAATGCCAGGTCCGAGGGGGATGTGGGGCAGGTGGATTGGAAGGCTGCACCTTGCCGGTGCCTCAGCAATGGCGAGAGGAAGAGGGCACTGTGCAGCTGGGAGCTGGGGATAAAAGGAGGCTGCGTCCTCCAGAACCCCGATAGAGAAACCCCATGGGGGCATGGCTGCTGGAACTCTGTCCCTTAATTCAATACAGTTTCAAGACTTCTCTGTGGACACTTGGCCTTTCACAGTGTGGCTTTACCCACACACTGAAGTTGCTGGGCAGAGCTTAAAGACTGACAAAAGCAAAAAAGATAAAAGGATATAAAAGTATTTACATGGCACAATAAATCTGGCTGGAAGCAGTGAAGAAAGAGATAAAGTTTGATAAGTTCTCTAACACAGAAGGAACACCGCCTGCCCAAAGCCAAAGTTTGAGGTGAGGTCATCTGGGCTGTGAAATGTTACAGAGTGATTCTTGTCATTATAATCAATAGAAACAAGAATCCAAAGTAAAGCATAGACAAGAGACACAAGAAAATCTTATTTCATTATGTTTGTTTAAAACACTTTGCTGTAAATTGTTGATTTTTTTTTTGTTTTTATGTATTTTTATTATTTTGTCACTATAATCATGGATTGTATCCGCTCTTATGCATGAGGAAAACGTGGGCTTGTTTGAACACGAGCAGGCTCGTATGAACATGAGCAGGCTTGTCACGGCTGTTACCCGCTTATTAAAAATGTAACCTGAAAACCTGTTCGAGCCTTGTCCAAACCTGGTGGGGGCTTGTAGCCACTGCTGCTGGAGTCCTAGCCAACATGTTCAGGCTTGATTGGACTTGTACCCCCGCACAGTGAGCATGTCACAGCCCACCAAGAAACTGCCTATAAAAGGGGCAGTGACCAGGGGAAGGACGGACGTGTTGGCAGAGCACAGACTCTCCACGTCCTCAGCGCTGCGTTGCCTGTTCCTGATCAATGAACTAATAAATTTCCTTATTTGACTGACCTACCCGATTGTGGTGAGTAATTTATAACAAATTTGGCGACTGCGAAGCGATGACTTTCCATTTTTCGGGGGAGAACAACTGATCCCCATGGGGTGCCCCCACCTTTTCTCCTTGCATTTGCCACCCTGGGAGTCCCTGAGCAAGTGAAAACTGACAGTGGCGCTGCTCACACCTCATGTAAACTGAAGGACATTTCAGTCGGTGGGTGGTAAAGCACTAGAAGGGCATCACATCAATCCCAGGCCAATTGATAGTTCAAAGGACCCATCAGACCATCAAGAGGGTCCTTGATCAGCAGGAACAGAGGAACAGAGATCTTATCTCCTGTTGAGAGACCCTGTAAAGCGCTCTGTGTCCTAAACTGTTCTGCCTCAGAGCCTAACCCCCCCTACTCCAGCACTTCTCAAACTCAGCCAGAGCTCAGCTCTAGGAGGAGCTGCTGATGCTCATCAAGGACCCTGAAACACATCAAATATCTGGGCCTTTCCCTTTATTTACCTGGCACAGGGGTGTGCCTCTGTCTCATTACCATCTGGCCCCAAACAGGCAAACACTTAAATTCTATTTATCCCTACACTTACCTTCACATCCCCCTCCTCCCCAACCCTTACTTACCTTTCACCAAATGTGCTGTCTTACCTTCCTCAACAAGACACCCAGCTCGTTCCACAGTTTTTTCATTTTCACTAAATGACAAGAGGAAGTTGTGGAGGCTGGTGGAGACCCATGGAGGGATGAGACCTGGAGGCCTAAAAGGTTAAAATTGCACCTAGAGATTTGTCTGCCTATGGTGTGCAAAACCCTTGATGTGATGGAGACACAAAAACCACCCCAGGGTGCCTTGTAACTTATGCTGATTCTCTGTATCCTATTTGCCCTCCCCTCTTGCTCCGCCCCTGCAACCTCAGATGATTCCCTGGTTTCTCTACCCCACCCCCTGCCTTTCCCATATAACCCCGGCTCCCTCTGAATTCCCAGGCTTCTTTCATCCTGAGCACCTTCATGGCAAGACCCAATGAAGGCTCTCTGAGGAATCCCACACAAAGACCCTGTCTCGGTTCTTTGTCACCCTAAATGGCCTCTCACGAAAGAGCTGATAATCACAGCAGTGAGGCAAGTGTGCCTGTGCACCCCAGAACACATCCTTATAAAAACACTTCTGTCTTTATAAAAACACTTCTCGAGGGAAGTCACCTCACCTTGGCACCACCCTCTGCAGCAAGAGGCACCTGAATAGGGACCTCTGCTCAGGGGTTCCTGGAGAAGCATCTTTTTTGGGGAGCATCCCCTTCCTGAGCGAGGAACCTCACACCCATTTCATTCCAAGCAGGAACATGGGACGAATCTCTGTCTGAGAGGGGACTGGATGCTCCCAGGGTCAGGTGATGAATGCCCAGGCCCTGTTCTGCTTCTTCACCACCAGTTGTCAATTGGGGGTTGGTGATTTGGGATGATTCCAGCCCAATTCAGCACCAAAATTTTCATAAGATTCCTCTCAATCCAGCCCTGATGGCCAAGAATGGGGCTTTGTCTCTTGGCCACATTCCAGGCAGAAAATGCAGTGAGGAACATCAAGAGTGCTATGTCCAGCTCTGCCCAGTGCTGTGTCCAGCTCAGTCCATTGCTATGTCCAGTGCTGTGTCCAGTTTGCCCTGTACTGTGTCCTGTTTGCCCAGTGTTTTGTCCAGTTCTGTCCAGTGCTGAGTCCAGTTTTTTCCAGTGTTGTGCCCAGTTCTGCCCCAATAACCAGGCCAGGCCCACCCCGACTGATGCTGCAGTTGGTGAAGGAGAGAAGCACCAGCAAACCTCGGGGGAATCCATGGGATGGGGACTGGTGTGCGACCTCACACACTCAGTGTCCCTAGGACAGAACTGTCAGGTCAGTTCCAGAACAATGCCAGGTCTGATTTAAATTAACCCTTTGAGCTCAAACCCATCACCCCCATGGACTGCTGAAAGGGGAAACACTCCTGGGGATTCCAGGCAAAAGGATATTCTGAGCTACCATGCCAAGAATGGTTCAGGTATGTCCTGGTGCTGGTGGATCCCTTTTTTGGAGGTGCAGAATTCCTCCTGCCACACCAACATAGCCAGGGAAATCACCCAAGAGATCATCCACAGGCTCATGGTGCCTACAGGGATGTCATCTGGTAGGGGACCCCATTTGGTATGTGGGGTGTGACAGCAACCCAGTGAGCAGTGGGGAGTGGGACTGGGAACACTGGGGGGATGTGGGACCGTGGGATTGGTGTCCTGAGGGGTGAGAAGTAAGACAGTAGAAAGTTTCTGTTCCTCTCAAGGTGCTGGATATGGCTGAAAGATGAAGTAGCAGAAAACATAGAAGGATGTAAAAGTGTAGACAAAGCAGAAAAAACATGGCTAGAACCTGTGGAGAAACAGATAAAGGGAACTCCATTGTGGGGATTTTGGCAAGTTCTGTAATACAGAGGAGGCAGCAGTAGCCAAATGCAAAAGGTCAAGGCGAACTGATTCTGGACATTGGGCCACTCAAGGAAAACCACCCCCTGAATCCCCTTCTGTAACTCCAGTTCAATACAACTGTTTCCTAAAAGAGGCAGAGCTATGCAAATAATCTGTGGGAAAATTGCTGGGTCTCTATTAGCTAAGCAGCTCACTTTAATGAATATTTATAATTAGGGTGGATAAATACCCTGTGCAAAGTCCCCCTGAGCTGCAGGACCTGGAGACATCCTTTGTGCGTCCGAGCTGATAAAAAATTCCAGCTCTCTGGTACCTCCAGGTGTGTCAGGGAGTTCACTCCGGCCGATTTCGGTATCAGGGGCTGGGGGGACACTGGGGACACTTGGAGGGACAGGCGTCTGTGGGATTGGGGTCTGGGGAGGGCAGTGGAGGAGTCACAGGACTGGGATTGGGGTCAGGGGTGCTCTGGAGGAAAGTGAGGGGGGCACGGGATAATGGGATGGTGGGAGTGGGATTGGGGTCATGGAGGGGCTGGGACACACTGTGGGGGGAGTCGGTGATGCCTGGATTTGGGTTAAATTTCTGGGGTGACACCAAAGAAACTGGGGACTGTGAGTGGGATTGGGGTCTGGGGACAGGCTGAGGGGAACACTGATGGGCTCAGGGAGTGACCCCAGAATTTGGGCTGGGGTCCTGGGGCGGGGGGTTGAGGGGAATTGTAATCATGGGAGTAGGATTGGGCTTCTGGGGGGACTATGGTACTGTGGGGTTGGGATTGGGGTCCCTGGGAAGCTGGGGGACATTGGGGAGGCAAAAGTAACCCCAGGATTTGGGATCAGGGCCCTGGACATGTCCAGGAAGTCTCTCCATTCCCCCTGGGCTGACCGCACTGCCCTTCCCAGTCCTTCACTGAGAAACGCTCTCTGTGTCATGTCTGTGTCCCCCAGTGTCCCCTCCGTGTCCCCTCTGTGTCCCCCAGTGTCCACACTGGTCCCTGTGGCCTCTCCCATCCATGGCTCTCCTGGCTCTCACCCTGGCTCTGCTGGCAATGACCGTGGCCACCACGGCCTATGAGTTGAAGTGCCTGAACATGGCCCCAGACTCCTTCGATGACCAGTACCTGGGCTGTGGCTCTGCCATGAAAACAGAGTTGCCGGCCCTGAAACGCTCGGACTTCCAGAAGAATTCTTTGTTCACCAAGGTCTGGCCGAAGGCTGTGTCTGAGTGGCAGAGACTGGGGTCTCCTGTGTCCCCTCTGTCATCCTCAGACCAGGCCATCGCCATCATGGCTTACACCATGAATGACCTGCACAAGGAGTTCAACAATAATGTGGGCAAGCTGGGCTGCTCCAGCCGGATATACCGGGACAGTTTTCATTTCAAAACTCTGCATTTCCTGCTTACTGACGCCCTGGCCACACTGAGGGCCGCTCAGGGGAAACAATGTCACTGTGTGGTCCGGGGGGTGGACCAGTACCTGTTTGATGCAAAGCCTGGCGACATCGTCCGTTTCGGTCAATTCGCATCAGCATCACTTTGTGAAAATGTCGCCCAACGATTTGGTAGAACCACGTTTTTCCAGGTGCAGACATGTTACGGAGCACACATCAAGAACTTCTCCAAATATCCCAGAGAGGAGGAAGTGTTGATCCCGCCCTTCGAGAGGTTCAAGGTCACTGATGTCATTGAGGAAAACGAGAAGGTGAAGATCCACCTCAACTCCATTGGGACCTACAGCAAATACAACTGCGAGTGGCTGAAAGGTGGGGACAGCCTGGGGACAGGGGGACACCCACTAGGGCCATGGGGACATCGATGACAAGGCACAGGGGACAATGACACTGTCTGGGGATGGGGAACAGGGACAGGGGCACCCACAGTGTGTGTGGGGACAAGGATGCCCTGTGCTGGGGACACCAAGACTGGGGACAGGAATGTCAAATATAGGGCACAGGGATGGGGACCCAAAAATATGGGAGGGGACAGGGACAGGGACAAGGACCCCCACATTCTCACCCTGCCCCACCTCTCCACAGACAGTGCTGTGGAGACAGGCCCTGTGTGCTGGATGCGGGTGGGCACAGGGACCCCCATGGCACCCCCTGAACCTGTCACTCGCTGTCACCCCCATGTCCCCCCCATCATCCCTGTCACCCCTAAGCCCACCATGACCCCCTGGCCTCCCTTGCCTTTGCACCCCACCATGCCCCTCCACACCCTGTCACTGTCACCTCATGGCCCCATCTCTCCTGTCACCCCCAGCCCTCGTTATGGCCGTCCCTGAGCCCCTCACTCCCCCATGGCCCCCTGACTCTCCTCTTTGTTCCCTAGGTGGGAGTGTCCCCAGGGCCACCTATCACCTAGGAGGACTCCTCTTGGCCACAACAGCCCTGGCAATGGCCACTGGGATCCTCTGAGCCACGACGCCACCAAGGTCATTAAGGTCAGCAAGGTCGCTGTGGCAACCATGGCACCAAGACCACCAAGGTCACAATGGTCACCATGATCACCAAGACAACCAGAACCCCCAGAGAAACGTGGCCACCAGGGCTACCAGGGCCACCGCTGCCACTATGGCCACCTTGGCCCCCATGGCTTCCATGAGGTCACTGTGGCCACCACTGGCACTGTGGTCACTGCAGCCACCCCTCTGGCCACCATGGTCACTATAAGCACCAAGGCCACTGAGACTCCCAGAGCCACAAGGCTACCACAGCCCCTGTGGCCACAGTGCCACAAGGCCATTATGCATACAATTATATAGAATAATTCTATCCAAAGAAATTTACTAAATAATTCTATCAAATCAATCGTATTAAAAAATTTTAATAAATTGTTCTATCAAAACAAATTTGTTAAATAATTGTATCAAATAAATTGTAGCAAAGCAATTCTATTAAATCATTCTATCAAATCAGATCCATTAAATAATTCCATCAAAGCAGCAAAAAGAGACAATTCTCAGGAAGGGCTCAGTGTCATTCCCCACATCCACACCTGTGGGAACGTCTCTGCCTCATGGCTTTGTGGAAGATCTTTGGGGGGCACCCCCTTCCTGGGGGAGGAACCTCACACCCATTTAATTCCAAGCAGGAATACGGGACAGGAATCTCTGCCTGAGAGGGGACTGGACACTCCCAGGGTCATGTGATGAACGGCCAGGCCCCACTTTGGTGCTTCACCCTCAGTTGTCTCTTCAGGGTTGGTGAATTGGGCTGGTTCTTGTCCAATTCAGCACCAAAATGTGCACAAAAGCCCTCTCAATCCAGCCGTGATGGCCACAAATGGGGATTTGTCCCTTGGGCACATTCCAGGCAAAGCATCGTGCTCCCGCTGTGCACTCTAGAGGGACATTGAAGTCTAGAAATTGGGAGTTTGGAAAGGAGCAGAGCAGGTCCTGCCCCTGGGGAGGGACAGTCCCCATTGTCACTGCCAGATGGGAGGAGCTGCTGGAGCAGCTCTGGAGAAGGACCTGGGGCTGCTGCTGGGTGACCAGTGGAGCTGGCTGTGTGCCTGGGGCCAGGAGGGTTCTGGGGGTGTCTCAGTTTGAAGGACAGGTGTCTGCTAGGGAAAGCAGGGTCCTCCTTTAAAATGGAGAAAGTAAAACCCCTCCCTCTTAATTACTATAATTGTGAATTTAAGGGGCTCTCAGGCAAAGATATGGGAATAGGAATAGCAGTTCTTTATTAGTATGCAAAAAAAGGCAAAGAAAACACCCACAAATGCGGAATTAACAACAAACAGAACAGGAATCCAGTTCCAGTTCTCTCAGCCATGGGCACTTTCTCCTTAGTGCAGTTCCCTTCACAGCCAGCAGGGAGCGCTGGTGGCTCTGGGTGGGCCAGGCAGGTGCGATGATTCCCCCATGGCTGCAGGGGGCGCTGTGAGCAGGGTGGGTACAATGATTCTCCCATGGCTGCAGGGGGCGCTGTGAGCAGTGTGGGTGCAATGATTCCCCTATGGCTTAAGGGGACGCTGTGGGCAGAGTTCCCAGTTCCCAGTTCTGCCCAGCGCCATACCCAACTCTTCCCAGTCTGGTGTCCAGCACTGTCCAGTGCTGCGTCCAGTTTAGTCCAGTGCCATGTCCATTTCAGCCCAGTGCTGTGAACACTTCTGCCCAGTGCTCTGTTCAGTTCTATTAAGTGCTGTGTCAAATTCTGCCCTCTGCTGTGTCCAGTTCTGTGGTGCTCTGGACCCAGTCCGGATCTCTCTCCACCTCTGTCCAGTGTCATGTCCAGCTCTGCCCAGTGCTGTGAACACTTCTGTCCAGTGATCTGTCCAGGGCGTCCCAGTGCTGTGTCCACCTCTGTCCAGTGCCATATCCACCTCTGTCCAATGCCATGTCCAGTTCTGTCCAGTGCTATGTCCAATTCTGTGCTGTTCTAGACCCAGTCCTGATCTCAGGATGACTCTTCCTGAGCTGGGAGGTTGGAACAGGTGCCCACTCTAAGTCCTTCCATCCCGACCCATTCTGGAATTTTGGGATTCTGGGAGTTCCGGTTCAGGAATTGGCCACCGGAGGGCAGCAGCGAGCGCGGGCAGCAGCTGCAGTTCCGGGCGCCACCAGCAGGCGGCAGCACGAGCTGTGGCGCTGCCGAGCGCCCGGCCCGGGCTCGGGAATGGTTCGGGATGGAGCGACCTTAAAGCGCGTCCGGGGCCAGCCCTGCCCGGCCTGGGACATCTTCCCCCGGGCCAGGCTGCTCCAAACCCCGTCCAACCCTGGCCTTGAGCCCTTCCTGGGACGGGACAGCAGCAGTTTCGCCGGGCAGCCTGTGCCAGGGCATCTCCACCCTCACAGGGCAGGAGTTTATAGGAAGTTGGGTGCTGATGTCCTTGAGAAACGACTCGGTGGGTCGAGGTGTTTAGGAGAAATGGTTGTCAGTGTCTTCAAAATGGGTTTTGATGTCTCCACATGAGAAGACATGAAGTTTGTCACAGCATCCAGGTACTTTCACCAGAGAGTTTGAACTCTCAGATTTTGGGATAATAGGAGAAGTGGGTCCCCACAAAGTCTATTGCATAACCCAGACAGCCTGAACTTCTGAACTTTGGGGAGAAATGCCAGGTCCGAGGGGGATGTGGGGCAGGTGGTTTGGGAAGGCTGCACCTTGCCGGTGCCTCAGCAATGGGGAAAGGAAGAGGACAACGTGCAGCTGGGAGTTGGGAATAAAAGGAGGCTGTACCCTTCAGAATCCCGAGAGAGAAACCCCATGGGGGCATGGCTGAGGGAACTCTGTCCCTTTATTCAAATACACTTTCAGGACTTCTCTGTGGACACTTGGCCTTTCACAGTGTGGCTTTTCCCCACACACTGAAGGTGCTGGGAAGATCTTAAAGACTGACAAAAGCAAAAAAGATAAAAGGATATAAAAGTATTTACACAGCGCAATAAACGTGGCTGGAAGCAGTGAAGAAAGAGATAAAGTTTGATAAGTTCTCTAACACAGAAGGGACACCGCCCGCCCAAAGCGAAAGTTTGAGATGAGGTCATCTGGGCTGTGAAATGTTACAGAGTGATTCCTGTCATTATAATCAATATAAACAAGAACACTGAATCCAAAGTAAAGCATAGACAAGAGACACAAGAAAATCTAATTTCATTTTATTTGTTTAAATCACTTTGTTCTGAATGGTTGATTTTTTTTTGTTTTTATGAATTTTTATTATTTTGTCACTATAATAATGAATTGCATCTACTCTTATTTATAAGGAAAACGTGGGCTTGTTTGAACATGAGCAGGCTTGTCCCTGCTGTTACCTGCTTGCTAAGAGTGTCACCTGAAAACCTGTTCGAGCCTTGTCCAAACCTGGTGGGGGCTTGTAGCCACTGCTGCTGGAGTCCTAGCCAACACGTTCAGGCTTGATTGGACTTGTACCCCCGCACAGTGAGCATGTCACAGCCCACCGAGAAACTGCCTATAAAAGGGGCAGTGACCAGGGGAAGGACGGACGTGTTGGCAGAGCACAGACTCTCCACGTCCTCAGCGCTGCGTTGCCTGTTCCTGATCAATGAACTAATAAATTTCCTTATTTGACTGACCTACCCGATTGTGGTGAGTAATTTATAACAAATTTGGCGACTGCGAAGCGATGACTTTCCATTTTTCGGGGGAGAACAACTGATCCCCATGGGGTGCCCCCACCTTTTCTCCTTGCATTTGCCACCCTGGGAGTCCCTGAGCAAGTGAAAACTGACAGTGGTCCTGCTCACACCTCAGGTAAACTCAAGGACTTTTTCAGTAGGTGAGGGGTAAAGCACAAGAGGGGCATACACATCAATCCCAGGCCAATTGATAGTTCAAAGGACCCATCAGACCATCAAGAGGGTCCTTGATCAGCAGGAACAGAGGAACAGAGATCTTATCTCCTGTTGAGAGACTCTGCAAAGTGCTCTGTGTCATTGACTTCCTAAACTGTTCTGCCGCAGAGCCTCACCCCCCCCTATTCCAGCACTTCTCAAACTCAGCCAGAGCTCAGCTCTAGGAGGAGCCGCTGATGCTCATCAAGGACCCTGAAACACATCAAATATCTGGGCCTTTCCCTTTATTTACCTGGCAGAGGGGTGTGCCTCTGTCTCATTATCATCTGGCCCCAAACGGCTCCCAGGGAGAAACATTAAACCCTACCTGAGCCTGCCAAACAGTGCAACCAAAAATAACAGTCACAGCATCTCCAAGTCTTAAAAACAACAACCAAAAGAACAAACCAGCTCTGACTGGAGACGAAGATGCCACTGAATCCAAGTGCTGCACACCATCCGCTGATCCCTTACAGGCTCCAGACAAATACACACAACATCAAACAGAAACAAAATTAACCAGCCATATGAAATCCCAACTACTGCTATTCAGTCTCCCCCACATTCTGATGAAATACTTAAATTCTATTTATCTCTACACTTACCTTCACATCCCCCTCCTCCCCAACCCTTACTTACCTTTCACTAAATGTGCTGTCTTCTACCTTCCTCCACAAGACACCCAGCTCGTTCCACAGTTTTTTCATTTTCATTAAATGACAAGAGGAAGTTGTGGAGGCTGGTGGAGACCCGTGGAGGGATGAGACCTGGAGGCTTAAAAGGTTAAAATTGCACCTAGAGATTTGTCTGCCTATGGTGTGCAAAACCCTTGATGTGATGGAGACTCAAAAACCACCCCAGGGTGCCTTGCAACTTATGCTGATTCTCTGTATCCTATTTGCCCTCCCCTCTTGCTCCGCCCCTGCACCCTCAGATGATTCGCTGGTTGCTCGACCACACCCCTGCCTTTCCCATATAACCCCGGCTCCCTCTGAATTCCCAGGCTTCTTTCATCCTGAGCACCTTCATGGCAAGACCCAATGAAGGCTCTCTGAGGAATCCCACACAAAGACCCTGTCTCGGTTCTTTGTCACCCTAAATGGCCTCTCACGAAAGAGCTGATAATCACAGCGGTGAGGCGAGTGTGCCTGTGCAGCCCAGAACACATCCTTATAAAAACACTTCTCGAGGGAAGTCACTGCACCTTGGCATCACCCTCTACAGGAAGAGGCGCCTGAATAGGGACCTCTGCTCAGGGGTTCCTGGAGAAGCATATTTTTTGGGGAGCATCCCCTTCCTGAGCGAGGAACCTCACACGCATTTCATTCCAAGCAGCAACATGGGACAGGAATCTCTGTCTGAGAGGGGACTGGATGTTCCCAGGATCAGGTAATGAGACCCGGCTCTGCTTCTTCACCACTGGTTGTTAATTGAGGGCTGGTGATTGGGGATGGCTCCAGCCCAATTCAGCACCAAAATTTTCATAAGATTCCTCTAAATCCAGCCCTGATGGCCAAGAATGGGGCCTTGTCCCTTGGCCACATTCCAGCCAGAAAATCCTGTGAGGAACATCAAGAGTGCTATGTCCAGCTCTGCCCAGTGCTGTGTCCAGCTCAGTCCATTGCTATGTCCAGTGCTGTGTCCAGTTTGCCCAGTGTTGTGTCCAGTTCTATGCAGTTCTGTGTCCAGTACTGTGTCCAGCTCTATCCAGGGCTGTGTGCAGCTCTGTCCAGTGAGGTGTCCAGTGCTGTGTCCAGCTTGCCCAGTGGTGTCTGCAGTTCTATGCAGTTCTGTGTCCAGCTTTTTCCAATGTTCTGTCCAGTTCTGCCCCAATAACCAGGCCAGGCCCACCCTGACTGATGCTGCAGTTGGTGAAGGAGAGAAGCACCAGCAAACCTCGGGGGAATCCATGGGATGGGGACTGGTGTGCGACCTCACACATTCAGTGTCCCTAGGACAGAACTGTCAGGTCAGTTCCAGAACAATGCCAGGTTTGATTTAAATTAACCCTTTGAGCTCAAACCCGTCACACCCAGGGATTGCTGAAAGAGGAAATACTTCCAGGTATTGCAGGCAAATGGATTTTCTGAGCTACCACACCAAGAAGGGTTCAGGTATCTCCTGATGTTGGTGGAGCCCTTTCTAGGGGGCCCAGAACTTCTTCTGCCACACCAACACAGCCAGGGAAGCCAGCCAGGCAGTGTCCCAAGAGATCATCCCCAGGCTTGGGGTGCCTACAGGGATGTCATCTGGTAGGGGACCCCATTTGGTGTCTGGGGTGTGACAGCAACCCAGTGAGCAGTGGGGAGTGGGACTGGGAACACTGGGGGAATGTGGGACCGTGGGATTGGGGTCCTGGAGGGTGAGAAATAAGAGAGAGAATGGAAAGTTTCTGCTCCCCTGAAGAAGCTGGATAGAGTTAACAGACAATGTATCAGAAAAATATTAAAGGATGCAATTGTGGGGACACCGCAGGGTGAAGGTGGCTGGAGGTCATGAGGGGTTTTGTCACGTTCTGTAACACAGAAGCTGCAGCACCGACCAAAAGCAAAAGGTCAAGGCAAGGTGATGCAGGATATTGGGCCACTGAGTGAAAACCACATCCTGAAATCCCTTTTATGGCTCCCTTGTGGGGTAAAATTCTGTGCTAACAGAGGCAGAGCTATGCAAGTTGTTTATGGGAAAATGCTGGTTCTGTGTCAGCTAATCAGCCCACCTTAATGAATATTTATAGTTAGGGTGGATAAATACCCTGTGCAAAGCCCCCCTGAGCTGCAGGAGCAGGAGAGATCTGCTGTGAGTCCGAGCTGATAAAGAATTCCAGCTCTCTGGTACATCCAGCTGTGCCAGGGAGTTCACTCCAGCTGATTTTGGTATCAGGGGCTGGGGGGACACTGGGGACACTGGGTGTGGGGAGTAAAAGACTTTGGGATTGGGGTCTGGGGGGCACTGGTGGGCACACAGGACTGGATTGCTGTGCTGAGGGCCACCGGGGATCTCTTGGGACTGGGAATGGGATTGGGGAATGGGGGGAACAAGGGGGACACTGGGGGACCCCAGGCCTTGGGTCAGAGTCCTGGGGGGCAAGGGGGGTCACTGGGAGGCACAACGAACTGGGACAGGGATTGGGGTCACCAGAGGAACTGGGAAACACCAGGAGGGGGACACAGAACTCTGTGAGTGGGGATTGGGGTGCTGGGGGCTCTGGGGTTGCTGGAGGGGGTCAGGAAGTGACCCCAGGATTTGGGATCAGGGTCCTGCAGCAGAGCTGAGAAGGCACCGTGAGGGGTTGATATAGGACTGTGGGAGGGGAATTGGGGTGCTGGGGACACTCGGGACACTGGGGAGGCTCCAGGAGTGACCCAAAAATTTGGGATTGGGGTCCCACGACATGTCCAGGGGTCTCCTGGCTGGGGCTGCCTCCCCTCCCCAGGCTGACTCCACTCTCCCTCCCCAGCCCCTCACCAAGAAATCCTCCCCATGTCCCCCGTGTCCCTCAGCGTCCCCTGTGTCCTATCAGTGTCCACTCTGTGTCTCCTCTGTGTCCCCCAGTGGCCACCGTGGACTCTCCTCTCCATGGCCCTCCTGGCTCAGACCCTGGCACTGCTGGGAATGGCTGTGGCCACCGTGGCCATCGATGAGAAGCCCCTGGACATGGCCGAGAAGTCCTTTGATGATCAGTATCTAACCTGTGCAGATAAACTGACCAAGAATCTGTCAGAATTCAGGAAAACTGAGTTCACCCAGAATGTCAAGTTTGCCAAGGCCTGGAGTGAGGCCGAGACCGCGTGGCAGGCACGGGGGAGGCCCGTGAGCCAAGACCTGAGCCAAGACGAGGCCATCGCCCTCATGGCCTACACCATGCAGGACGTGCACCAACAGTTCAACGAGGCCGTGCGCGAGGCTGGCAGCTCCTGCAACCAATACCACAACAACTTCCACTTCAAAACGCTGCATTTCCTGCTCACCCGGGCCCTGCAGCGGCTGAGAGAGCCCAACAAGTGCCAAAATGTGTTCAGGGGGGTGAGCAGGGTCCAGTTTAAGGTGAAGACTGGTGATGAAGTTCGCTTTGGGCAGTTCGCGTCGACGTCACAGAGCCGCGAGGTGGCGGCGGGGTACGGCACGGACACGATGTTCCACGTGCACACCTGCCACGGCGCCGACATCCAGAAATTTTCTTTCAAGCCCCATGAGAAGGAGGTGCTGGTGCCGCCCTTCGAGACCTTCAAGGTCACCGATGTCACTCAGGAAGGGAGTAAAATGACAATCAAGTTGCACTCCAACAAGAACTTCAGCAACTTCAACTGCGAGTGGCTGCGAGGTGACACTGGGGGACATTGTCTGGGGGGATGGGATCACTGTGAGGTGACGGCACAGGGGACATTTCCTGGGGGAGACGGGGGTGCTCAGTGAGGGTTGGAGACTAGGACATTCAGTGCTAGGGACACCATGGCCCAGAGGGGACAAGGACACCCAGAGTGGGCACACAGCACAGGGGACAAGGACAGGGACAGCCATTGATGGGCACAGGGTTTGGGGACACCAGTGCCGGGTGAGGGGGACAGGGACATCCCGTGCTGGGGACACCCACTAGGGTTGGGGGAGAAGGGCACCCATGGCTGGGCTCAGGGACAGGGATCCTGTCATGGCCCACTCTGTTCCTCACACCCTCAGGGCCCCTCTCTGTCCCCCGTCCCTCCCCCTATGATCACCCCATCATTCCTGTTCCTTGCCCAAATCCTCCCTTACCCCTCTGACCTCCTCACCCCATTGTCCCCCCATACCCCATGGCCTCCTGACCCCCTGACCCCCTCAATGACCCCTGTCACTCCTCTCCCTCCCTCCCATGGCCCCTGAACCTCTGACCCGCCTGACCCCTTACTCCATGATCACCCCTATCCTTCCCCCATAGATCCCTCACTCCTCTGACTCCCGCACCCCATTGTCCCCTGTCCTTTCCCCATGGCCCCTGACCCCTCTCTCTGTCCCTCCAGGTGGGAACCTCCCAGGACCTCCCCCACCTCTGGGGGCTTCTCCTGGCCACTGTGGTCACGACTGTGGTCACTGGAAGCCTCTGAGCCACAAGGCCACCAAGACCACAGTGACCCTGGAAGCACTTCCCCATGCAGGGGTTTGGGAGTGGCAGTGGCACCGACACCTCCTAAATCTGCTTGCCTACTTCGCCTGATGGATCCAAAAAACTGCCGCTTGCTCACCTGGTGTATCAAAATTTTATCAAAATTTTGATCCTTGCTTGCTTGGCATATCAAAATTTGATGAAAAATGTGATTTTTATTCGCCTGATGAATCTGCTACAGCTCCTTTAATGCAGTTCCTGCAGGGTGCCTCATTTGCCAAAATAAAGCAGATTTTTTTTAAAGACAACTGAAAGCTTTGTTTTCCAATCCTCAACCCTCAAAGAGGAGATGGAGAAACGTTCCTCCCTTTTTCTTCATTTACTGAAGCCCCTCAGGAAGGACCTGGAGGGGCTGGATTATGTCCAGGGCAGGGACGCAGCTGGGGAAGGATCTGGAGCAGCAGGACCGGCTGAGGGAGCTGCTGGGCCTTGCTCAGTGCAATTAGAAAAAAAGTGTGCCATCAGTTCAGGGCCAGTTCCAAAATTCCTGAATGAGACAAAAATCCAAAAGAAACATTGGGAGGAAAAAACTCCCCCAAAACCAGAAAAAGTATGAAAAATAAAATAGAGATAAGGGGAGAGAGGCAGCACCACCTATTTATTACTAAAACACCTGGTGTTTCACTCAGAAAACTCTTTTTCCGCCCAGACCGGGGGTTTTCCCTCATTAGCCCGCACGGCTCCCGAGCTCGCCCTGCAGCTGCAGTTCAGGAATTGGCCACCGGCGGGCAGCAGCGAGCGCGGGCAGCAGCTGCAGTTCCGGGCGCCACCAGCAGGCGGCAGCACGAGCTGCTGGCGCTGCCGAGCGCCCGGCCCGGGCTCGGGAATGGTTCGGGATGGAGCGACCTTAAAGCGCGTCCGGGGCCAGCCCTGCCCGGCCTGGGACATCTTCCCCCGGGCCAGGCTGCTCCAAACCCCGTCCAACCCTGGCCTGGAGCCCTTCCAGGGATGGGGCAGCCACAACTTCTCCGGGCAGCCTGTGCCAGGGCATCTCCACCCTCACAGGGCAGGAGTTTATAGGAAGTTGGGTGCTGATGTCCTTGAGAAACGACTCGGTGGGTGGGGGTCTTTAGCAGAAATGGTTGTCAGTGTCTTCAAAATGGCTCTTGATGTCTCCACATGAGAAGACACGAAGTTTGTCACAGCATCCAGATGGTTTTTCCAGAGAGTTTGAACTCCCAGACTTTGGTGTAATAGGAGAAGTGGGTCCCCACAAAGTCTATTGCATAACCCAGACAGCCTGAACTTTTGAATGTTGAGGGGAAAGGGCAGGTCCGAGGGGGATGTGGGGCAGGTGGTTTGGGAAGGCTGCACCTTGCCGGTGCCTCAGCAATGGGGAAAGGAAGAGGGAACCATGAGGCTGGGACCTGGGGATAAAAGGAGACTGAGCCCTCCAGAACCCCATGAGAGAAACCCCATGGGGGCATGGCTCGGGGAACTCTGTCCCTTTATTCAAATACAATTTCAAGACTTCTCTGTGGACACTTGGCCCTTCGTATTGTGGCTTTTCCCCACACACTGCAGGTGCTGGGCAGAACTTAAACACTGACAAATGCAAAAACGTTAGAAAGATGTAGAAGTATTTACACAGGACAATAAATGTGGCTGGAACCAGTGGAGAAAGAGATAAAGGGAGCTGCAGTGGGGGTTTTGATAAGTTCTGTAACATAGAAGTGGCAGCACCTGCCCAAACCGAAAGTTTGAGGTGAGTGATCCGGGCTATTGGGACACTCAGTGAAAGACTCCCCAAGACAAGAAAAATTATTTCCTGAAAGAGGCAAAACCTTGCAAATTGTTTTCAGGAAAAATGCTGTTTCTGTATTAGCTAAGAAGCTCATTTTAATGAATATTTAATAATTGAGTGGCAAATTCCCCCCTGACATGCAGAACCACGAGACATGTTGCATATAGGTAAAGCCCTGTAAAAATGAGGGCCTTATTACCCTTGTAAAATCATAGCTCAGGCCCTCTACTTTGTCTAAGTAGAAAAATCTCCTGAGGAGATATCGTAGGTTACATTGTAAAGATGTGTCCAAAAGTTTGTATTCTGTCACCATCTGCTGAAAGCAGGTGGGGCAGTGATTCTTATCTCTGTGGGAGATATCTTCTTTTAATGGGCCAGCTGTTGAAAACCAGGTGGGCAATATTCTTTATCTTCGCTGTTGCCTTTAGGAGCTGGAACAGAGTTCACACTGAGCTAAGGGAAATAAAATGGGTATTTATGGAAAGGCCTTCAAAGGCCACACCCTGGCAGTACCAGTGCCACAGTGTGGCCCCTGCCCTGCCTGGGTGGCTCCAAGATGGAAGCGAAAGAAGGCTTGTTCACATGATTTCACATTTTTATAGACTTCAATCCATTTGCATACGGGAGTCAACCATCCAATTAATAGTCTCAAATTGTAAGGTGCCATCCTCCTCGCCTCCTGGCTGGCCCACCCTCCTCTTCTCACGTTGTTTATACTTAGGGCCTGGAGTCTGAAGAGACTGTCCTTGAATCCATAGATGGTATCGGACTATTTTGTCGTTATCACCCTAAAGCACAACAGAAAAGCATACGCAAGCAGAACAGAAAACTCGGAACTTAAGACATCATTACCATAACCCATCCTTCCTCCAGGGAGGTATCTCCTGTTAATGGGCCAATGAGTCTCACTGCATGACTGATAAAACTACATCATCCCGTTTGGAGATGCTCCACCCAGGAGGAGGAGCCAAACATTTCCTACCTAGATAAAAACTGAGATTTGGAACACAAAGCAGCCCATACCCACTGAATTCCAGGGAACAAGAGCTACCAGACCTTTCTACAGGATCACTACTTCAACAAGAGCATTTCCTCTTGACTGCTGTCACCATCCAAACTAATGGGGTGTCAGGTTGTATCCAAACTCCGGCAGTGGTTTTTCTTTAGTACTATTGCATGTATTTTATTTTTATCCTTTTTTTTTTCCTATTAAATTGTATTTCTGACTTGAAGTCTCTCACTGGTTTTGTTTTCAAACCATTACAGGAGATTAGATTGTAATTCTAAAAGATCAGTCTCACTGTCTTCTTCTCCTCTGTCTCTCATCTTAAGACAATTCTGACCTTTACTACCTGCAGAACAACACCTTCTCATTTTTCTTTTATCTTTATCGTCCTTCTCTAGAGCCAAAATTTAGGGATCTTGTGTGATAACTAATACCACACCCTCTCTATCATTCATGCAGAGAAACATATCCAGGTAAATGAATTTGCACCATTTGTTTTTTCTTCTCAAAAACAACATTAAAGGCAAAAGAGTATTATATGGTAAGGTCCCGTTCATTTACTGGCCATTTTTCCTCATTTTCTAATTCATATAGTGGCCACCATTAATTACAATATTTAATTAATTCACATTTCTTTAAATTGCCCACAGGAACCCTCCCAAATTTTTCCAATGAGCCAAAACTCATCCCAGGGCACTCTTCTTGACAATCTCATTACTGTCGGTGCTGCCCACTCCTGGCTCTATCCAGACACCCTCACTTTGCAGTGAAAATTATCACTGTAATTATCATTTTTGTGTTCCACACTTAACTCTCATTCCATGGACACTGGGATTGGGAATCAGAGTTTTGGCCTGCACCAGTGCTGGCATTTGCAAAGCTGACAAGCAATGAACACGAAAGGATCATGTAACAGCAGTGGGAGTTTTGCACTACTTAATTAGTGGTTTGTCTTAGTCTTTTCTGTTTTCACTCAGAACCAGGATTAACAAATACATGAAGGAAATGGATTTTCTTGTGTTCGAGCTTGGTTGTTGTCCTAGTTTTCAGGACAGGTATCTTCCAATAAAGTCAGAAGCTTCTCTTTGAAATGGAGAATGTAAACCCCCTCCCTCCAAATTAGTATAAATTTGAAATTAAGGAGCTCTTAGGCAAAGATATGGGAATTAGGAATAACAGTTCTTTACTGGGAAAATAGAAATACAGTATTAAAAAAAAAAAAACCAAACAACCAACAATCCCAACCCTGACAGAGTCAGAATACAACCTGACACCCTGTCAGTCAGGGTGTTGGTAGCAGTCCAATCAAATGGTGGCTATAGTCCCCCTGCAGCGGCAGGTGTGGTTCAGCTGAAGCAGTGCTCCTGTAGAAGGGTGCAGCCTTCCTCCAGAAGTCCAGGAATGATCTGGAAAAATGCGGCTTCTCCTTTGGAATCCTGTGGAAAAATGGATAACTTTCTGTCCAAAAGCTCAGTTTTCATCTAGGTAGGAAAGCTGGAGCATCTCCCAATGGGATGATGTAATTTTATCCGTCATATAGTGGGACTTAATGGGCCATTAGCAGAGGATGTCTTCCTGGAGGGAGGATGGGTTGTGGAAATTATAAAGGTGATTGCCCCATCTTGTCTTAAAGACAATAGTCTTAGCAGACAATAGTGCCACGGAGATAAGGAATCACTGCCCCATCCAGCTTTCAACAGATGGTGATAGAATACACATTTCTGGCCACATCAACCCGACACATTATCCACCCCTTATTCTATTACCATCTGCATAATGAAACCTTACACACAGTTCTCACTTAAAATTAGGTTTCCTTACGGTACATAACGGGTTTCCCCATCTTTCTGCATTACCCACCAAGCGTAATCAGGTCCTTGAGCAAAGAAAATCCCATGGATGGGTTTGTCCTTGCCCGAGGTGGGACTAATCCAAACAGTCTTCCCTAAAATGCCTTTCATGTGTACTACAGGGACTTTATCTCCATCCACTGTGTGCAAGGGTTCAGACTGGGCAAGACCAGCTTGATTGATGGACCCTCGGCTGTTGACCATCCAGGTGGCCTTTGCTAAGTTTATTTCCCAGTTCTTGAAGGCTGCCCCACCAAGTGCCTTCAGGGTAGTGTTGAGTAGGCCGTTGCACCGTTCAACCTTCCCGGCAGCTGGTGCATGGTAAGGGATATGA